>JAGDQP010005803.1:0-75973 GCA_022664845.1 Lepisma saccharinum | reverse complement strand
GTGATCCACTTTTGGGATCAATAGGTCTGTTGTTGTTGCCTGTTGCAGTTTTTGGCGATTCTCAGCCAGGATTTGTGAAGCTGTGGCACTTCTTTTGTGAGAGTGTATCTCTGTTTTCGTAGTGCTTTTCTACACTTTTGTGAAAAAAAAAAAAAAGTATCAATTGCTTGAAACTAAATTGAGTTTTATATAAACTGCACATATCTTAAAACGTTACTGAGAGGAAAAGGTTGTTTCGTTATGAACTACGTATTAAAGAGACTGGAGAATTACTAGTTATTATTTTCTTTGCCTACTTGTGGAGATAGTGGCTTACGTCGAGTTAGGTTAATTTTTGTTAAGTTAGGTATTGTGGAAACTGGATGACTGTGGCATTGATTATTGGAATCGAACTTCCGGTATTTTGTGGGGAGGACGTTAATAGTGGTTCCTTGATATATGATATTGTGTAGATATATAATGAGTAATCCTTTAAGTGACGATAACATGAGTGCTGATGGTCAGGATTATCATCCTGTATGCTGTAATCGCAATGGTGCGATAATGACTTGTACTGCTTGCATGCAACAAAAGCATTTACGATGTGAGCGAATAGCGGCTGACTTGAAACCTCTGTTAGAGTCGCGATATATTTGCAAGGAATGTAGGTCAAGTAATACTGGGACAGTCGAGGATGAAACTGGGGACGGAGTTCGCGTTGATTCCGAATCTAACGAAACCGAACCTACCGGTATCAGTAATCAGGGTACTTTATTGGATGCGCTCACCAAAATGATGAATAATCTCGAAAGTAAAATAGGTACTCTTGAAAGTAAGATGACTATTCAAAGTGCCGAGATGAAAAATGACATTTGTACTAGCCTTGAAAGTAAAATAGATATTCAAACTACCATTTGTACTAACCTTGAAAGTCAGATAGCTACGCAGAGTGCCGATATGAAAAGTGATATGCGTACTCTTGAAAGTAAAATTGATGTGCAAGGTTCAAAATTAGATAGCGTTGTGAATGACATGAATGCGAGATACGACGAAGTACGTAGCGAGATCGCGAGTGTCTCCTCGAAAACCGAGTCTCTCGAATCCCAAGTGGAAAGTTTGCGTATCGAAGTTGAAAAGTTGCGTACTAACGCGACCGAACCTGAAGACAGGGAAACTTGTCTTAAAGAACCGATAGTGAGTAGTGAAGCTCAACCTTTCTCTACTTTTATTCCTGTAACCAGTTTGGGATTTCCATCCATGACTACAACCTCCGTAGTGACGACAAGTCAAGGTAAACCAGTGTACTCGCTGACTACTACGACTGGAACGAATATGCCTAGGATTTCGTCCCGTAGCGAGGACTTGTTTGAGGATAGAAGACGTGTCGATCAAAGTCGGATGTTGGGAAAGCGAACATGGCATGAGGAGGTGACCGATGATGTTTTTCCTTTTAGGTCTGAACCTTTTAAGTATCGACATCCTTCTGTTGCCTCTTTACAAATTCCGTGTTCTCAACAACCCGAATTTGATCGAGATCTCAGGTTTGAATTTCCTAAGGAAACTCCTACGCCGATTTCTGTGGGTTGTCATGTTAAACCCAATGAATTTTGTGATCCCTTGAGACCATCTCAAAAGGAGGACACTGTGTGGCCTCAGTTACGTCAGGTCGGGAATGTTATTGATAGTCATTCTGCGCGTCCGTTACGGCTTAATGACATCAATTTCTTCCCTACGTTTAGTGGAACTCCCGGGGAATCCGCTAGGAAATTCTTAACTGAAATTGCTCAGAATAGCGACCTAATGAAGCTAACGTCTTCTGATAAAATGTTGGTTATTGGTCGTAGACTGACTGGATTAGCTTTGATCTGGTACACGCACGAGAAAGATAAACTCGTTACTTACGAAGACTTCGTACGAGCTTTTCTGGATCATTTCGAAAACCCCAGGCTTAAAAAACGTTATTTGCAACAGCTCTACTCTGTAAAATATCATGCAGGTGTTTATGAAAATATGGCACAATTCGCTTGGCAGTTGCTAGATAAATATAAATTATACGCTTCGCCATATGTTGAGGAGGATATAATTGAAATAATAATTCAAGCTCTTCCTGAGTCTATAGGTAAATTATTAAGATTGCACACTCCTGAAAGCATAAATAATCTTATTGATATGTTAAAGAATTTAGACAGTCCTACTAATACTGAGCTAAATAAAGATATCCTTTCTGAATCTAATGTAACCGAACCTAAAGGAAATAAAGTTAATAATGACCGTAAATTTAAACCCAAAATCAGAGCAACTAAAGTAACCAAATCTAGTAGTACTCAAACTGAGCAGGTTAAATTTTATTCATCTAAGAATAATAATAAATCTTCAAATTTTCAAAATAATTCTTCTGGTAGGAGATTTAATCAAAATTTTAATAATGGTAACAGATATTGTAATAATTCAGGTAGAAATAATAATTTTGGAAATAATCGTAATGGTAACTATGTAAAACGTCGTAGGTTTTCTGACAATGATTCGTATCGCAGAGGAAATAATCAGCGTTTTGTAAGCAATAGTAATATGCCTATGAATGATAATAATAATCAAAACAATAGTCAGATTAGTAGTAACGTGCCAAATAATAGTGTTGCCTATAATTCTCCTTATCAGAGTAGAGTGGTAGAGTGTAATTGTCGTATTCTAAATGTTCCTGGAGGTAATGCGGCCATCAGAGAAGTGAAGTGTGGTTGTTCGCAGGTAGATGATCATATGAGGGTTAGTGCTGTTTCAAACCGGCCGTGCTGTTCTCGCGGAGTTGATTTGAACGCCACGGGCGTCCTTCAGCCTGATTGTATGGGAAGGCCGTGCCCTTGTCGTGTGAATCGATCCGATGATCATAGGTTGGGGGAACAGTCTAATCTCGTATCTCATGACTGGGGTTGATGTGGGGAAACATAACCTCAGAAACCTGAAGCGATTTAATTGCTCCGAGCAGCGCAGGCTAGAATTACTGCCTCGAAGCAATTGAATCGAAGTCTTACTAAATGCATGGCGGTCGCATGTATTTGGTATTTGCCTTATTGCAATTGAGCGTGACGATGACTTCACGTTAAGTCATGGTTGATTGTGATAAGTTTTATTTTGTGTGGAAAGATGTGTAATTAAATATTAAATATTAATATGTAATCTTAATCATTATATGTGAATTTTAAATAATATATTCATATCTAAATAAAATATTATTACTAATACTTATTTTCTTATTATCTCAATTACTAACTATTAATTTTCTTTAATATATTAAATACTTTTCTTTTTTAATTACTAAATGGTTTAATCGCTTTTCATGATTTTTCTTTGGTGTTTTGCGGTGCTAAGTCTGGCTCGTATGTGGGATGTGTTTGTTGGTATATCCAGTTTTGTTGAGAAGAAATTCAATGAGTGGAGAAAGGTCTTCTCCAATCATTTCATTTCTTTTCCTGGCCCTGGGAGGAATGTAACAGCCTAGTTGCTGTTCCATTTTTTATTTTTATTTTTCTCCCCTTTTATTTTCTTAGTCTCCGTTTTGTTTTCTTTCAGTGTGTTCTCTTTAGCTCATTCTCTTTGGTTGGTTTTAGACTCTTTGAGCGTTTTTCGCTTGGATTTTCTTTGGATTTTTATCGTTATCCATCCAGGTTTTCGTTAGTCACGCAGCAATGACTTGGATCTAACGCTTGTTTTTGATTGGCCCTAGTCAATGCTTCGTGACTTGTTTTTTGCTGATTGGTGTGAATCAGCCTTCTTCTCCGTTTGCTGGGAGAACTGCTCTCCCACGCCATGTTAGTTTAGTTCCAATTTTTAAACCGAAGCGACCAGATGCATGGGCTTTCCATCACCTGTACTTCCTAAGCCCTGTCTACGAAAGGTAGATGTAAACACTAAATTTAGCGTAATTTTTGATGATATTTCAATTGATTTCGTCCGTTCCGGAAAATTACCTTAAATCATATTAAGAAGAATAAAAACTGATATAAGTGCTACCAGGACTTTTTCAACATAATAATTTCGGAATTTTCACCTCATCAAAATTTAATATTTTGTTTTGAGATTATTTATTAATTGTACAATATGTTCTAAATTTTAGTATGGGGCCGCTATTGACCGAATTCTTGCATTATAAATATCGGTCCGTTAGGTTTCAATAATCAAATGCCAATTTCTCGTCTCCCGTTTTTCCATATCTATTCGAAATTCCCGGTTAGCCATGTTTGACAGCTACCGCATATTTTCCATACTTGATCAAATTAGCAACATGTCTGCTCGATTATTTTTGCGTACCGCTTTGATGCTAATAGTAAATTATAATTTATTCAACATGGTTCGATAATTTTTGGTTTCAACTCCAGCCACTATTCTCCAATGAAAAATCATATTTTATAACAATATTTTGTATTTTTCAAAATTTATTCAGAACGTCTTTTATATAACGTAGTAATCGTCTGTAATGACGTCACGAAAATATTAAGGTTAAAGTGATTCTTTAATTATCATGCATTTTGGACTAGAACTTCTTTCGTGTAAGTAATACTGTACTAAAACTTTTCCAAATTGTACAACAATATTTCGGAAATAACTTGTGAAAACATCAACGAAATTTGTTAATAATTACAGAAATTATGGACATTTACGTGTGACTACATAACTTTCAGTTCGGCTTAATTCATGTATACCAGCGATTCAAATTTGTTTGTTTTACAATGCAACAGTAATTCTGTTCAGATTCTGATAAAATTATCATAGCCGAAAGCGTGAAATATGTACATTCTAAGCAATAAATTGAAATTCTGAAATTTTTATATTTCTTCGAAAACAATCTTGAGTTTATGTTCAGTGAACGTAGTGTAGAAACCTCTCAGTTAACCAGGTACGATATAAGGCATTAGTTCATAATCCTCTTACAGTGTTTGGTAATATTTAAAATGTGCAGTGAGTTATTTAATGTTTAACTTGATATCTATTGGAAATTAGCTATGAATTGTTACGTGAAGTTGACAGCAATTGATACTCATTATTTCTGTGTTTCGGTGAACCTATCGTTTTAAGTGATGTTAATTTAATTAGATTAGATCGGTTCATAAATCCGTAGACCAGTGGTAGGATTCTTTCGCCAGCTGAGAAGTGATGACTTGGGAAAGGAACTATATATTGAATTTTTGGTTATTTCTGCGTTGAAATATGAAGTGACTCCAGCATGTGATTTGTGTTAATATATATTATTTGCGTTTTGCGTTATGACACTACGTTTGGACTGAGTTGCGACCGTCATTCGTTGTGTTCGTTCGTCTTTATTTCAGGAATTGCGATTCCAGACTACAGGTGTGGGCCCTCCTAAGGTAAAGGTAAGACTTGGTCTTTTGCCACCCTGTAGACTTCGAAGTGAGTAAAGACATAGTATGAGTCACATATGAGTCGTTATGCGTATTATCGTTTGAGATTATTTCCCAAGTAAAGATTTGCGTTTTTCCTTCTTAATCTGTCGCTAATCTGAACCAGCTGGTACTTCGGAGTATGAACTGACGATCTAATTAAAAGATTGGAGGTGTCGCCTTACCGGTATTTCCTCCCTCGATCTAAATTATTTTTTTTTACAGTGATCACAAGGATCTGGAATCCTCTTTCCCAGATATTCTTAAATCTGGAAGGCATTTCTGCGCCGCTCGTCTGGGGTGTAGAAAATGTTTGGAGCTAGAGGTTAGGTTAGATGCGTTGCGTGGGTACTCTAGGCTCCTGGCGACCCTATTTGTCTGTGTGATCCACTTTTGGGATCAATAGGTCTGTTGTTGTTGCCTGTTGCACCATCTCTGATAAAAGCCACTACAAAAACATTTCTCCTTTCAAGTTACATCGATTGGTTGATAGTTCGTATCTGGTTACGAGTTTACGCGACCGGCGCGCGAGAGACAGTTCTAAAGGGTCTAAAGGCCTGCGCAGACGATCAAATAAATCTTGAATCAAATTCTTGAAATAACTTAATTGACGAACTAGTACACCATCTACTAGTGAAATGTCTTGTTATATGTCAAAGAAAAATAAGCGTAGTTTTATATAGAAGTTCGTTGACAAAACATTTTGGGTTCGCTAGTTTATGGCACAATTGCTAAATTCATTTTTAAAAAGTCCTAAACAGGGAGTTCAAGAATTATTTGATCGTCTACGAAGGTCTTAAGACAGTGTGGAACAATGCCACGATTTTAATGTAATCTAAGACCAAGAGGCAGGCGGCTTTGGCTCAGGCCTGTTGGATGATGATGAGTGAATTTGTGTAATTACGAAAGTGGGAAGAAACGGGAGAGCTCCGAGAACCCCCCCACAAACGGTGTTTGTCCATGTCCACCACAAAACCCACAAGGCACGAGCCGGGATCGAACCAGGGACCTCACGCTCTAGAGATGAGCGCTCACTACTACTGAGTCAACGCGTGTGGGGTGTACCAAAATTGCTGCATGAACGGACTGCATAAACTGTGTTTATTGCAATGTGCATATCCCCAAAAGTCCTGGATGTGCACGAACATTATCTAGTTTACGCCAAGTAAAAAATTATCTTCGTAATAGAACTGGCACTGGTAGGCTAAATGCTTTATCTGTACTTTCAATTGAGAAGAAACTTGCTAAGTCTCTGGAAGTAACTCAAGTTGTAGATAAGTCCGCAAATGCACATAAAAACAGACGTATTTAAGAATAGATGTAGTGTTTACGCAAAGCTCATGCTGTAGATCTTAAGTATGCAAGTTTACTTAAAAATTAGACATGTATTATATATATATATTCAAGTATTAGGTATTACAGACATTATAGATATTATGGGTTTAGGTATTATAGACATTTTTATCACAGAAAACAAAATATAATTCTTTCATATCGCAGTACCAAGTAATGAGGTGTTACTAAAGTATTGAGAATTCATTCTATAAATCGAAACTTTATTGCATAACGCTGCAATTAAATTTTAATTTTCAAAAGAAATAGTGAATTTTGTAAAAATGTGTTGTTTCACTTTAGGAATTAGATTTAAGTACATTCTTTTAAGTTTTACAAATTAGAAGTATCATATTTAAAAATCAAAATATTTATTATTTATGTAATATATATATTAAGAAAGTAAACATAGTTGTTTGACACGAAGTCCAACCAAAATATTTCTGAACACGGCGCATACTAACATTGCTTTTACATAGCAATTTTGATCCTAACTTAAATTTGAAGTTATTAATGTTTTATTAATCAGCCCACAAGTTTTTCAAATAAAATGTTGTAGCCACCCCCGGATATTTTACCCTGGTGCCGTCCCTGCCAAGGGGTGGTGTAACCCCTCCAAATCGTGAAGCACCTCTCCCAATTTTAATATCTTTGTAGTTAAAAGTCAATAGAAACCCTGCAAAGATATTTACATTCCTAGCTTTGGCTTTACGTTACACAAACTGAAAATCCTTCCCGTTTTAGCAATTTCAAACATATGTCATAAACTTAAGTCAACGACCAGACCTTTTTAAATGTAATAGTGTAGTCTACCGGACTTTTTATCCTGGTACCGTCATTAATGGCGGGCAAACAGAGCCCTGTTAGGAAAATGCCAGGTTAGGATATTTAGGTAATGCTCCATTTTAGTAACTTTACAACCTTTTTACTTTTAATTTTTCCATGTAATTTCATATGTTTTCTCTTTTAGCTTAATTCAATTTGCAACGGTAGGCCTAGGTTCGGTTAGGTTTTATCAGATATGAAAACGTAAAAGGACCATGAACTGATTATTTTTGAGCAATTTCCGATGTTATTTTTTAAATATGCTTCCTAACAGCATGGTTAATTCAATTGCAATGCCCTTTCTGTAATATAAAATGTTCCATTTATTCTCTGATTTCTCCTAACATACACTTCCGTGATTTATTTTTTAATGCTTTCAAATAATTTCCCATGATTACATATTTCTTTGTCTCTCTCTCTCTCTGTTTTTTTTTACAAATTTTGATACCAATGGCTAATTAATTATGAATATTTTTTTTCTTCCGATAACATGAAATAAAAGTTTATTGTTACTTCTTCATTAGTTATATTCTTCAGGTATTTTCCACCACACATCACCTAATTATTTTTATTAGATGCTGCACTGGCAACTTTACATTCCCTTTGCCCTTATATTTTTCATGTATTTAGACAAATATGCCCCTCTTCTTATGTATACGAAATCACTTTGGGTTTGCAAGTTTCCAACGTTTTCTCTTCTCGCTAGAAACAATCAAATAAATGAAAAAACGATCGAACGCAACATGATTGTCTACTTTTTCCACTGCTTTCCTAGCCTCGCTGCGGGTTTATTTTATTAAACAAGCCCGCGGCTGAACCGTCACCGCGGGATTCCGTAGAAAAGCACTGTGCAACAGCAACACAAAGTGATCCTTTCGGCAGACCACGGGGACGGGGCAGCTGCGGGGTTGACTGGTCATATGGCTCTGTCCCTGAGATGAATTATGCGTGTTTGAAGTCGCCTTGCGAGACCTCTCCAACGACACCTCAACTAACTTAGCGCTAGAGTTCCTGAGTTGTCGATAGTCAGACTGACGGACAGAGCGGTTGTATAAGACTTCACAGTATTTGCTGTTGAAGCCTAGAACGGGCCACACAGCGATATCATGCGTATAAAATCTGAGTTAGAACAGAAAATTTTCTCCATATTGGTTTAGACTCCACTCCCAGGCATAATAAATTGTTTTTTTTAGGTATCGATCAGTGCAGTATCACTTTTAGATAGAGATCACTGCATGTCTTTCGTACAACTCAGATGAGTAAACGTTTACAACTTCTGTGCACTTTAACTGTGCAAAGATATAAACAAACTGGATTTTTACAATTGTTGAATTAATGGTTTCTTGTAGAAGAAAGAAACATCCACCACATTCCTTGCTGGATATTGCAAAGTTTGATTCCAAAGGAACCAATTCTGACGTTTGCAGGATATATTGTGAACAAAGGTGCATAAGAAGTCTATTAGAAAATGATCGTGTAAAAAAGAAGTGAACTAGACTTTGCTTCAGAAAACCAGGACAAAAGTGAGTGCAAAAAGTGTGGGAACATTCGAAGGATTCTGTTAATATTGTTGAAAGACTAAACTCATTTTTGCTTACTTATTCAGAATAGAATTGTACAAAAAGATATTCCATAATTAATTCTAAATCTTCCTGGCTCTGAATAATGTAGGAACATTTGGAAAATAATTCGTGATATTCTAAGAATACACTTTGTTGACTGAATAAGCAAGTTACAAATTCGAAAATTTCCATGTAACTTTGGAAAAGTTGGTACAGGTGGATGTTAGTTTAAAACCTCACAACCACGTTAAGGTCTCTACCGTCTGTGAGGGCCACTGTGTTTTTTTAAAAGTTGATAGAGGGACGTAAGACCATTTGTACCAAACAATCTTGCGCCGGAGACCCAACTATGTGGATGAAATAAATGAATCAATTAAAGAAGAAATGAATAGATCGATGCACGACTTGCAGCCTGCTGGATATTATAATCCAAGAAGTCCTCGTCTTCTTCGTCTATGGTAGTACATATACTGTCGTTGTTTCCGGTAGATGGGCACCGTCGTCATCCTTTCTTGTTGCGGTTGCGGTAGAGACATCGTCGTCGTCCTCTCTTGCGGTGGATACATCGTCGTCTTGGATTACGTATGTGAAGTGACTCCAGTACACGCCTAGGAATAGTGTTTGACCCGCCCGCTCTGGTTCAAAGATGCCATTACAGCAATTCTTACAACACCTTAGTACAACATGCAATCCCCAGAATGACTTACAGCATCCCGGAGAAATCACGGTAAAGACCAGGTCATGTCTCTTTCTGATGGCTCATGTGGAGTCACTTCGAGTGGACCATTTCGACTGGTCCTATATCCAAATCGCAGGGTCGACGTTCCATTCAAAGTTGTTGTCTCAGACCACCCGAACACGCCTCCTAAAATGAAGAAAGATAAGTTGTTATTAAAAATAAAATTGAGATAACTAAATCGGGTATTCTCTATCGAATGATGATATTTGCAACATTCGATGCTAACCGGAAGTCACCTATCTAGACCGGAGGTTAGATTTTGAAAAGGAACATGGTAATTTTTTTATCAAATTCCGATTTTACGTCAAAAATTAAGAAATGTTAGTCTGTAACTTTTTTGAAACAAACGCTTCCATTGCCTTTTGAAATTATGTTCAAAGAGTGTCGGAAAGATACACTGTCACTGCTGAGAGACCACGCGTACAAACGTTTTAAAATGAAAGGAATTGCTTTTATTAAATATAAGAAAAATTTAAATTATTAAGAGTTCTTCGTACCAATGCTGCCTGTGTGTGTGTGTGAATTTTCAGACGTATTTTTGAAGATACTGAACAAATGACAACCAAGAATAAAAATTTTGGAAAGCGGCCTCAATAATACATGTGAATGTGTATCAAATGAACTATCCTAGATTTTCTTATTGTTTATTTTAGTTGAGAAATTAGAATTCTCGTCATTGGGTAGGCGTATGACGTCATCAAGTACTGGAATTCTAATTTCTCAGCTAAAATAAATGATGTCAGACATTTCAACGCGAATGCAAGCATTTGCAGCAAAAATGTTTCAGCCAAAAGTTTCTTAGCTTTTGATGTAGAACCAGAATCTGATATGAAAATTAACACATTAAAATGGTTGTCAAGTGTACTCTCAGCAGTTAACAGTGTATCTTTCCGACATACTTTTAAAACCATTTCAAGAACAATGCAGGTGTTTGTTTTGAAAACGTTTGAGACAAAAGTTTCTTAATTTTTCCTGTAGAATCGGAATTTCGTTTTAAAACTACCATTTTCCGTTTGAAAAACTTAATTTCTGGTCTAGATAAGTTACCTGGTTAGTACCAGAAGTTGTAAATATCACCATTCGATAGACAACACCCGTTTAATATACTAAAAGCTAACGTATTTATTTTTTGTTAACAAGGCCTGTTAAAATAAAACTAAATAATCAATACAAAAGAAAATAAAAGAGAAACAAATACGTGAACATAAGTAAAATTATAAACAAACATAAAAAAGTATTACCTGCTTTTCAAAGTAAATGGAAGAGCCATGGATTCATGGCTTGTCATAACAATAAGCTCCATTGTTTTAGTTCTTCCTTGTGGACTGTAAAGAGAAAGCGCTCAACAATTGTCCAAAAAATATGTTATAAAAATTGTTATAAAAATATGTCCAAAAATAACGAAAAATAAATTTTAAAAGAAATTATGCTTTTTGCTTGCTTATAGCTTTAAACTTAACGAGAAATCTTATTTCCAGGAAGAAACATCCTGCAGAATCCTCCCATTTCCCCCTCTCTTTTTCTCTCTTCATTTCTGGAAAACTGACAGGATGGACATAATGAATTTTGTAACTGGACGACTAAAATAAAAAAAAAATAAAAACTAAATTTGAGAGAGAAGCATTGCCATTAATTAGTGTATGCTCTGAAAAAAATCACAATTTGTTTATGGACGCTCTTTAAAATTACAAAGTCATTTCCAATCAAAATTATCAAATATAACAAACACAGCGGCTTTAAGAATGCAACGTTGGGCACTAGTTTTCTCCTCTTACGATATCCAAATATTTTAGCAAAAAATAGAACTGGATTCATTTTGATCTGAGTTGTCCTTAGAAACAGATGTGTTCATTATTTATTATTTCAGCTGATGAAACACATCCGAGAGACCAAGATACACACGCGATGGCAGCTAAATCTGAAAAGGTAGGGTGAAGAAAAATTATGCAATTGATACTTGAGGGTTTGTGCAATACGAATGCAATACTCAAGATTAATACATCGTCTTTTCGTGAATGTTAGAAGGTAATCGAGTTTAGAAGCATGAGTGTAGTAGTCATAAATAGAGACAGTGGAGAGTTAGTTTTTCAGAAGAACTACTTACAGTAGTCAAAATTGTAATTTTTGAGGAGAGTGAGAACAAGCCATTCCAAGTTGGCTAAAATTCACTACATTTTTCATATAATCTGTTCACACAGGCAGAGTCGGATGAAGGGGGCTGTAGTCCAGGGCCCTCACTGCTTCAGGGGCCCCGCCGAAAGTAAATCAGTAACCTATGGAAATGGTAAGCACATGGGTAAGACTATCCTAATGCATGGGCTCAGTGGACGGTTGCCCGGGGCTCCTAATCCTACACAGGGCCAGGGAACCCCATGGTAATCTAAATACTAGTACAACCAAATCAAGTAATTCATCTGGGAAACATGTTTCGCAATAATACTTAACTTGAACGCACACATATTCACAGTATATTCAACGCTAAGATCTGATGAAATGTCTTATAGAAACATCGATGGAAATACATTTTTGTCAACGTAAGCTACACTCTGCACAAAGGTGAATAAAATGACAACCCTCAGATTAATAAAAGAAAAACAGAATTAACTTTGAAGTAATTAAACTCAGCTATGTTCTGCAGAAAAAGAACCATCTTCATTTTTCACACGAGCTTTTCTTGTGTACCGCGGTGAGAGTCAACTTTTGGGCCACTCGAAGCGGAGCGACGCGATTGCTACTTCCCTTTCAGTGAGTTTACAGCTCTGTGCGATGTTTTTCTTTCTTGCTGTAATGATATTCTCCTCTTTCTTTCCGGAGTGTTCATACTCACCTTCGGACTTGATCTTTGCCTCTTTCTATCCCATTGAAAAATCTGTAGATCTGAGAAGGGTAAGAAAGACTATTTGCTTTGTGGACCTCTAACTGCAACCCAATGTATATGTATACAGGTAAACCATTCCGCCCTGATTGGCTGAATGGTGTATGACGAAAACTGGAAGTGTAGCAAAGAGTTTCCCTTTGGAGAAATCAGTGTTATAGTAAGATTGGAAATCGCCAGGTAGCTAGCGACAACTGCAGCCAATCAGGTCACGTCATGCTATTACAGTGCTTCTTTCGACAGGGGGCACGCAGAGGGGTCCATTCCCAACAAGTGAACTAAATTGATTTTCCATATTCTATTGCGTTGATGACGTCAGTTAAAAGATTTTGAGGGAATCTTTAAAGCTACGGGTAAGGTGTTCGCTTACGTCTGCAAGGATGTCCTACAATTTTCTTTAAAAAAAAACGAGCAAGAGCAATACGAGTTGTGCTGTTGCACTTTGTTCTAATTATAGTCGTAAAACAGGAGTAAGGGCTGATTTACATGCACGCATGTGTTGCGTGCTTTGCTTTCGATTGGAGTGAGTAGCCAATTAAAGCACGTGTTTTGTTACGTAATACGTAGAACACGCAATAAAACACGCGTTTCAATTGGCTATTCATCCAAATCGCAAGCAACGCAAGCGTATTTGAAAATGAACCGTAAAATATTTTAGACCACTACTTCATGATAGGTCAAACGTTTGAAGTTTGGTTCTCATATAACTGTGAAATTCAAAATATTTATCACATTCTACTAACCATTTAGAACCAACCCTGTCACACTACTCTCCAGGCAATGACTGAAGGTCCATCCGAATCCACCATTTAGTACCCTTGATTATGCCGTTGTACCGTTTGATGCGCCGTTGTTGCTATCCGAATTGAGCGGTGTAGGGCGTAATGAAGGGTGTGTATCGACGGCACATCTTGTGTACGCTTGGATGTAACGTATCCACCGTTTGTGCGGCTAGAAGCCATATTTGAAGAATGAGAAAGTAATTTGTTGATTTGAAGATATTAAATATATGTGTGTTTGTGTGTGTGTTTTAGTTTTTTTTAACGTTAATCAACTTTTCTTAATAGTTCGATAAATTTCCGCTAATAAATGCAATCGTTTGTGGAAACCAGTTGTTATGACTTACAGTGATTTGTGGCCCACGCTATTCATAACTGATTTCAGATCAGTTTCATTAGAAATAATGAACAAATTTTACTTTGGGGGCCCTAAATGTGTAAAATTTACAGGAGAAATGTAATGTTTGCAAAGCGTGTGGAAGAGTGGAAAGTACGTTGGAGTGTTAAAGACAATGTGCATAGCGTGTAATAAAAATATCTCACATTACATTTCTCTAACCTGTCTTTGCTCTTTCGACACTGTAGTCCGAGATTTTGAAGCATAAATACGCGCCATATAAAGCATTCATATAGTTCCGCATCAATGAATAAACTAGAGTGCCTATTTAACGAAATAATAATGAGACATAATTTTTCATAATACTTTATAAATTTCTGGTTGTCATTAGGTTCTATAGAAGTGTCAGTTTAAATTATTTGGAACGGAATGACGTAGAGACCGTACATATGTCTTAATAGCTGCCGGAACCTGGGGTCCCAAAAGTAAAGTTTATCCTAATAGGGATACACTTATCCCTTACGCAAGCAACTTAACCTTTGTTAATTACCCATGTGTAACTTTGCACACATAAATTCAAAGAATGTAATGTTATGTATAGTGCGGACCAGGTAATGTAACCTATCACGGACCTGCTCTATTGTAAACACTTCAGGGCCCTTGTACTCTTTTAACTTTTTCGTATTTGATGCAATCTAACCTAACCTTGCTTTAACGTAGCGTGTTGAGTCTCAAGCCAGCATATGAAAGACATTAGATTGAATGAAAAAGTTAAGGATAATAGGATCGTGCAGTGATTATAATCGAGTACATCCCCAAACAAATTACTTTTGTTATGTGAAGGTTGCATCACGTTCTTGGCGTTGTCGTATCTAATGAGAAATGGTATTATTGGATTTTGTACACGGTGGAAAAACAACTTCGATAAATTTACGAATTAATATAAACCTCATGCCAACAATAGCATGTAGACACATAAGAAAATGAAAGTACTTGGTTTAGGAGTAAATGGATGATCCGCTCGTGTAGAGCTTATCAGCTTCTCTTCAGGTTATATTAAATTTGATAAAACAAATAATCTAACCGAGTACTCTCGGAATATTAATTCCACTCATGCTTTACTCTCACGGGAACAAATCTACTTTAGGGTAAGCACGCTTCAATCAAACTTTTCCTAACCTAGTGTAATCAACATTAATGAAAACTAGATTAAATTAACCTGTTACCCTAATGGGAGAAATTTAAACAACAAGAAAATAAACTAAGAGTAAAAAAGTTCCGGAGTTACGATAAATGGTCCACCATCGTATCAATAAAGTTTACATGTACAATACAAGGTCGCAGATGGGACTACAAAAAACTTTATTTACTGTTTCGAAAGTAAATTTACCTAACCTGAGTACAAGATTGTATTGGAGCAGTCGGCTACCATAGTTCTTACAGAAAAAAAGAGTCCAGAGACAAGCTTAGTACAATCTGCAATAGTAGTATCACGAGATATTTTAGCGCTATGCTTAGGGGTTATCCACACAGCAGCAAGGAAACAACTATAGATGTGACCATGACTTGCTACCTGATAATTTAAATTTTTAGTCTCCAGATATCTGAGTGATAGGTGAGGGAGTCGACCACAGGTGACCTAGTTTCAAAGTATAATCCCCGTATTTACCTGGTACAACAACAAAACACGGAAACACTTCAGGCAGGCCATAGATATCGACCCCGGACCTACCGAATGCAGATATCTGTTTGAATTGCTGTCCTAGAATATCTACTTTCGCGTCATTTGTGTTTCTATGTGCAGGTTTGCATAACGAATTTTCTTTTTTTTATTATTATTATTATTTTACTACACTAAGATTTTCAAACCGCAACAACAGAAGTGCCTTGATTTGATATGTCACATAGGGCTCTACCCTTTCTCATACCCCGATAGAGGGGTCACCCCCTCCAAAATTTTGAATATAACTTTAAAATTTTTACTGTTAAAATTGATCCTGAAAAATTCTACGTACTATTCCCAGCCCCACCTATTTGCCTTTGTAGAAATCCAGTAAGATGCTGCATATTTTCAGATATCATTCTTCGAGGAAATTTATTATTTTCTCACGATCTGCATTTAGTAAACTGTTGCAATGTAGTTATAACATTGTTGATAATTTTCTGTTTAACATTTTACTTTCTTCGGCCTGAGCCGAAGTTGCCAAAAAACCTTAAATAAAAATTCAATTCAATTCCCATTTCTTCGGAATAAGACCTTCAACATTCATACATGTACCTTGCGTCCATTAGGCTTTCAACTGTTATTACAGTAGTGCCATCTACCGTTTGAAATCGGACAACGGCACTAAACAGGGTACAACGGGACGATGCAAATAGTACACTCGACGGTGCACCGTTGGATTCGGTTACAGCTTGATTAACAGCTTGTGCATTTAATGTCGAAGCGAAATATTGAATATCGATTTTGTTTCGTGTTGCGTCCCCCTGACACCAGGAGAGCTACCGTCGCTAAGATTTCCCCATCTGGGGCTCGCTGAATCATACATGGATATTTGGTTCCCAGCAAATTCCTAGCACTTACGTCATTCGCAAATGAATATGGGAATTTAAAACTGTTCACAGTTGTCCGGAATGGACCCCTCTACCTGCAACCAACTAGCCCAAACTTATTTACGAACCGTACCAGTGAGTGTTCAGCATACTTGATGACGCGTTTGTATCGACCTGCCATCTGGCGGTGAAAGTTACGATACAACCTGTTTGTAGACTAACTCAGTCAGGATTACCGGTCGCTGTTAGCGAACTCAGAACCTTTCAAATGCAAAGGCAACACTCTTGCAACTGAGCTAGGTCGCTCGGTTAACGCTTTTCGTACATCATAGTGTAGTAACTTGAACGGAGAAAGAAGGTTCAGTCATTGATAGCTACAAAACTCTAAAACCTTGCTCTTAAATCAGGCACGTACCGGTATTTAGAAGTCATTTTTTTTGGGGGGGGGGGGAAAGTCAAGGGATGTCTCGGTAGGAAATGTGTATTAGTATACTTTTTTCACCTACAATTCTACCAATCTCGTTTAAGCTCTTAATTTTGCAGAGTCCGGAGCCCATGAAAACCACAGCAGAAACCAACTCTGACTACTTGAGGGTTAAGATAGTAAACACGACGGAAGTCGTCATCACCTACGACGTCCTACTGACAGGCACTGACGCTACCCACTGTAAATACAACAACGAAACCAAGTTTCCCCAACTCATCTTCGTGGCCGAATGGTTTTTAACTGTGTTGTGCATAAGTATGATAAGAAAGATAAACGAAAAATAAATGGTCCCAATCGTATAAATAAACGCAATGTACTATGAAAGTTAAATAAGCGAGATTTAAAAAAAAAAGGTCAAGATGTTCGCTTCTTTTGTGAAAGGTCCCGGGTTCAAACCCTACTCGGGTCAACACTTTTTTTTCAAAATATATTTTTAAATGCTTATATTTATTATTAATAATTACTTTTGGCATTTCTCGTACATTATCCTAAATTAATGACCATGGGAAAGTGGAGGTTAGGTGCGCGAGACGCTTTACATTTTCCTTTCTCAAATTCCTAGCGCGAGACGCTCTTCGACTTCCGCCGTATTTACTATTATAATCGCCATGTACTCTAACTTAAGTGACAAGTACTATGAGGAGAAAATTTAACAAATGCTTAGTGTGAATATATGGACTATCCTGTCCAGTCCAGCCAACATGAGAACATAATCATTTGAAATCATTTTTCTCTGCACTCCCTCTTTTTATTATTAAAAGGAAAATGACGTTACCATGCTAGAATACTGGAAGGATTTTTAATCATATTGGCAACAAGGTCGTGGAAATAAAGTTGCCAAGCACAGCTAAAAAATTGAGTACTATTAAAAAAAAAGTTGTAAAATTTACGAGTGAAAATTATATGTACATGGAACGAAAACGTAACATCAAAGTACAAAGTCGAATCGTGGAATAGGCCTCAGGTTAGACCTTCTTCTATTCTCAGGGATGGGGGAGTAAAACCAAGGAACCCGTTCATATATATTTGTCACCGATTGTCTAGCGATCTAGTAGTGAAAACATTACTTGTTCATCTTTTGTTCTACTTATTCTCTTTACATATTTCACAACGGACAATTTCTTTGTGAACAATCGTAAAACTTTGGTAAACTTTATTTTTGTATGGACCAGTCTAGTAACTTTGGACTTCGGCCCGTCACGATTCGCCTTTGGCTGTTAAAATCCACACACATGCCCCTGCCGGGACCTTTGAGCCAATGGCCTATCCGCAGGGGTCGCGGAACAAGCGCGATACTTTTGTGCTTGTTCCTGTTGCTCTGGTTCCGTTTCGCGCTTGTTCCTGTCGCTCTAATTCGGTTTCGCGCTTGTTCCTGTCGCTCTAATTCCGTTTCGCGCTTATTCCTGTCGGTCTAGTTTCGTTTCGCCCTGACCGCTCTGCCGGTTTTGTGGACATAATGGATCTGCCTGAATCCTCTTTCCACTTTACACAAACACAGGGAAATTGCTTTACAGTATGTAAGACGGTTGAATAATAATAACCAACTGGTAACAGTGATAGATTCGATCATCATTCGTCATTTGTTTTGTTTAGTATTGGTGGACTGGAATTTAGTGCGACAGAGCGAACGAAAATCATATTGTTTTTATTATAGGAGAAAATTCTATGGGCAAATCTTTGTTCGCTTAACATAGTGGAACTAGAAAGTACTTACCATGGAGTGCCTATTGGGAGTTTCTTGTAACGGTTTTGCAATGTTGGCCGCGGATATGTCAACTGCACAAAGCATCTTGGTTATGAAAGACGGTAAGTGTGAATTAGCATGTCATGCTGTCATTTCGTATTCCAATAAAGGAAATGTTACATAGGCTGCTTATTACTGTATGGCTCAGGTGCTCTTTAACTTTTTAAGCAAGTTCATTTTTGTATATTTTTTTTGCCCCAGAGTACAAGAACCATTGGAATTTGCAACTTTTATCCTTAAGTTGTTGATACTGGATACAATCCAACCGAATTTCAGCCGCGCATGTAAAATTTAAATGAACGGTGTAGATAACTGGTCCACCTATATAAGAGCACATTTTTAAAACTCGAGCCAAGCCCTCAGCAAGTACTCTTGCCTACGGGCACTTCCATTACAATATATTTTTCTCTCAGTTTTATTATTCAGGTTAGGTAAAGTTAGGTTCGTCTGCTTTAGTATTGTTAAAATAAACTTATGATGTGAGGAATGTTACCCTTCGTAGACATAGTTTCACAAATAGGAATTCAAGTCTGTTAAAAGTTTTGTTTAATTTATTTTGGTTCTGTTATAGTTTTACGTCGCCAAAAAATTGAAAATTTACAGGAAAAATGTAGTTTGTGGGTAAGTAAAGGAAGGTGTCTTATGTAAAATTGGCACGGCGCTGCTTGTCTAAAGTGCCTAATTTCTGTAAATAAGGAAGCTTTCTTACTTGCTCCAAAGTGGAAATTAATCGGCCATTATGTGGAACAGACGATATGAAAACCGATCGTGGCGCCATGAGCGGCGGTAATCCGCGAGCGTATCGCTGTCGGACTTTTGAACGGTAGTTGCCTTAAGAACTGTCACGTATATGAGAACAAAGAGTGTAAATATACATGATCGCACCTAACTTTTCCCAACCTCCACGTTCGTATGGTCACTAATGTAAGATAATCTTACGATAAGTGAAAGAAAGCAATTATTAATAATAAATATGAAAATATATTTTGTAAAGATACATGACCGCACCTAACCTCCGCGTTTGTATGGTCACTAATTTAAGATAATCTACGAAAAGTGCAACAAACGTTGTTTTTACAGTTCACGTGTTACGTTAGTAACAAGCTAGTAGCGGAACGTTGTTGACTCAACTTCCGTTTAAGATTCTGACAGCGATACACTATCTTGAAAGTGGCAGTTAATGTTTTGGCGCTCATTGGATTTTTGTAGTGTTGCTTGACGGAAGGTAGTGTGCATTTTTGTCGATAAGTAATGTGTGAACTATCTGATGTCGTTTATGAGTACCAGAACAAAATGGGGAGGATTCATTATTAAAATTTCTGGATATAGTGCTACGCAAGGACTGGTGAAGGATGACTACAAAGACGGGGTATTCTCCAGGCGTATTTCAAGAAAATTGCAGGTGTTTAAAGTGTCTATAACTGTATTCAATTCCTTTTCAAGTGTAAATGAGGGAAAATCGTGAAAAATATACGAAAATGTGCGTATATGGCCCGAAGTGCATATAGTGCAAATGCACCGGAATGGAATGTTGTAGCCGCGATGCGCTCAAAGAACAGTGAAAATCCGAACGAAAAATGTGAAGTGGTTATCTGGCAACGTAAAATTTTAACTGCACGTTTCTTTTTATTAGGGGGCCATGGGGGTGAAATAACCCTATAAATTTTAAAATAGTAAGTTTTGTACTGATATAGCTGCAATTATTATTTTCTGTTACTGGTGTATTTTTATGGAAAGGGTGATATTTTGATCGGTTAGTAGTTTTTGAGATGTTAATCGTATTTAAGGTTACGGTACTTCTTTAGCAGACGGTCCTCAAAGATATTACTAGTTTTTTCCCATTTTCGTGTAGGTTTTACATTGAGTTATTTGAGGTCAGATAAGGTATACTACGGAACTAGGGTTGCGAAAAAAACCCTGCCATGTTGGTTAGTCGGTAACCCCCACTCAGAAACTAGTTTCCAAAAAGAAAACCTGAACAGCCACATGAATACTTTGTTCTACCTGTAAATTTTCCATTTTTGAGGACCGGCTGCTAAAGTTGAAGCCCAGGTTACTAGTCCACCATCCAGAGGGCGTGTTTCGAGGTAACTGGCTCAAAGATTGGGCTTTTTTATTAATATGTTGAAGAAACAATCTATTAATGAAAGAGCTCAATCCTGGAGAATGAGTTACCCCTCGTGGTTTCAAGCCAATGTGCTTGTATCTGGGAATATGGTATTTTGGAAAATTGTAAAGCTATTCTACCTGATTTCAAAATTTAATTTACAATCCTTCAAGCTTCACCAAAATATTTTAGGTAGTATTCCCAACTTCAATATATCTGTATTTTTAAAGGTCAATGTTACAACATACAAAATATACATTTATTATTTTCAAAGCATAATTTTTAGATACAGAATTGAGCAGTGTAAAATGCATAACTCCTGTAACAATTTAGACTTGCACTATGGGAGCTAGTACAGTCCTGTTCTATAGTGATGATAATTAAAAAGAAAATAATTAAAACTTGCATTAGCAGCCATAACTTTCTTATGCTGACAATTTATTTTTATTAACCTTCAAAATTCATGATCTGCAAATGCTAGTGTATATTCTGTATATAATATTTTGAATTTAAAGTGCACTGTTTCCTCGCAGAGGCATATTCATATTCGCATATTTACATCATTATCCTTGCACCTAAGTATTCCATTTGTAAATGTTAAAAGTGTATTGGAGTGCAAAACTCATACAGTGTATTACATTTTTGAAACAAAAGTTCTTTGATAATCACAACTGATATAGTGAAAGAGAACCTTTGGCAGAAGTTTTGTATGTACTGTTTTCTACGGAACAATTTTTAACTAAGAATTTTGTAAATCCTCCAGCATCAGAAAATCTCAGTACTTTTTCATTAAATGTAAAGTGCAGTTTAATAACTAGTGATTTTTGAAAACACATACTTGTCACTAACTGAAAATCAAAATTCCTCCTGTAAGTTTGTTTTCATATCTGGCAACACTAAGCCAGCAAGCTGTCTTCTGTTTTCATGACTGAAATTGTACCAACAAGCTGTAAAATAAAATATGTCTAATATTACTAGAGGGATTGGAGTGTTTTTCCCACTATAATTAACATAGAATTATCTAGGTATCAGTGCTTTAAAGCAGGTGCTTGTATCACCGTTTCATTGCAGGCAAGGAACTATGGTCGACTATAGTTTAGTTGTATATGTATGACAGTGATTTTCCCTTGCTTAGATATACCTTTCTTTTTTGTTATGCCTTCCAGTTAACTTTACTCCTTCCCATGACGTTAACAAGTAAGTTAAGGTATAAGGGTTCAGAATGAAGGATGGGGTATGAGAAGGTGCTGTTAGCACTGCTCCCTGTCTGTTGTTTTCTCTTTGGCATCCTTGCTCTGACATTGATAAACTAACGTTTTTCTACTTTTATTTTATTTTAATGCGAGATTATGTGTTCAAAATATTTGTTCTGGATAGCAGCAATATTAGGTTATGCCAGTTACAGTCTTGTGGTTGAAAACTGTTACTTGTAGCAGTTTTTCTGCTCTCCGTTTGGATGCCAACTTATGGTGTTTATCCCTTAGTTTCCTTGATTCACTATAGATCTACATGGCGTTTGATTTTCCATTTTTAAATTGTTCCACTTCGGGTTTGGATCGTTGTTTTGCGTATATTTTATGACCACCTTAGGCTGTGATCACCTATGATGGTGCAACTCGGGTTTTTCCTTGTTATGTGAAGTGCATCTATAAAGTTAAGATGGAAGTATTGATATAAGTTCATTGTGGTAGATCTGTTAACAGTGCTTAGCTGCATAGACTATGATATGAGTAGCTAGATAGCTACTTTCTTCGATGTGTGGCCCATGTGAGGTTATTATTATTATTATTTGACTAGTGCCTACGTAACTACATAGAAATGTGTTGCTATATTAGCAGGGCCTAAAGTGTTTATATTGGATCAGACCCTGGTGGTAGGTCAGACAGTGGACTGATTTCAATTAGTTCATGAGATTTGTTTAAGTACTATGTAATATTGAAGTAACTATTTTATTTAGGTTAGGTGTGCTCATGCAGAGCAAAGGATTACATTGTTACGGTGGACAAAGTAGGTTGTGGTGGAAGTGCAGGTGTTTTTAGCTAGAGAAGTATATGATCCTTTCTAGATGCTTCAGTATTATTCATTTATTTATTTTCCAAATGGATTTTAGCCCAGTTTTCTGAATTTCTTTGGGAAGTACCCTCATGACCTTGGCTAGGCTAGGCCATAGTTGTGAGTAAGGAGCATGTATGTGTGTGGTGAAGCAGTTGTTGCTCTAAATTTGAGTACGTGTAGCACGGACATATACAGTAACTATAGCTTTAGTCAGCAGGGCTGACGGTGTGTAAAACTAGATATGTATATATAGAGAGAAAGTAATGGGACTTCTGTGGTACTGAAGGTGTTATGCCTGCCTGTTGGTGTAGGCAGATTTATCATCGTTTTTTCACAATGAAATTCTGTTTTGTGAACTTTGGTTTTTCCGTTCACCGGCGACCGTAAATTCTGGTTCATGTCTATTATTCTCCCCGGAAACAATTCACCAGTTGGGTAGCAGAGCACAATATATGCTATATGTAAGGGAGAAAATTGATGTCTTCTGTTTGAGAAATGGCATAAAGCAATAATCGGCCGCAAAATTAGCTCTTTATGTATAGTGCGGAAGGGTGCTTTTTTGCTAAAAGTGTCTTATGGATCCCGGTATGTTTTCCTGTATGTATTCACCAAAATATGGTTTCATGAGGAACCTTTTTCGGTTTACCTGAAAGCACTACGAGAACAGATGTAAGATTTGGTAACTTCTGTCGTTACCAAATTTACGGCTGATTGTCCCTGCGGGGCCCTTTCACTGCTGCTCAGTCCAGTCTTGTAGCATCAGCAACGTTAGTTCGTATTTCTGCTATAGACGCCTAATGCTCCACGGAGAATTTGTAATTATCACTAGTGCTTGGTCAAAATATTTCATAATAGTCTCTCTTTCGAGCTTCTAGACAGGAGATTACTAATTAAGTACGCCCAAATCGGACATTGTTTTGCTGTTTTCATTTACTCGTATTAGTGGTTCCCGAACAAAATCCCCCTTGTCAGTGCATTCATAGTAGAAATTCGCCCTTCCAGAGTAGATTCGTAGTACATAATTCCCCTTAAAACTAGATACTTCCAATGTGAATGAATATCTCAGAAATGCTGTCTCAGTACACAAACTTTCCTTTCCTGTTGTAATTGAACCCAGAGTTCCCGCACATCCTGGAAAACTCGTGGCACTTCTTAACTAGTCCAGGGTCGTAGTTGCAGCACTATTCCAACATTCGTTTCGTGAAACTTTAAATTCTGGAAGTCCTGATTTAAGACTCGAATTTGTGGATCAGTCCAGTGTGAATCGGTAGTCTGAAATTGTAACAAGTGGACCAAACACAACTTCTCTGTGATATAATGAATCAATTAAAATTAATTCATTGGTTTTATCGCAGTGCCGCAATTCGATCTTTTTTTTTCTTTCTGTCTTTGTGACTACTACCCATACCCAGACACCTGCACCGAGCGGGCGTAGCTCAGTTAGTAAAGCATACATTTTTCATTCGGAAGGTTCTGCGCCGATCATTTTGAATTTTTTTTCTGTGTTTTTTCTAAGTCTGACCAGACAATTGCCAGGATAATACCGTCTCCTTAGGCACCTTCCTACCTCTTCTGTCTTACCCTTTCTCGGCCTGATGCCTTGTTACCGCCCATAAAATTCATTTTATCTTATCGGCCTGATGCCTAAAGGCTATAAATAAAATTCAAATTCACAGATTCCTGTAATTGTAAGGTGTTGTAATGCAGCGAAACACAACTTCTTTATGTTGGGACTGATATAGCAATGAAGAATCTAAACAAGTCTAGCGGTGGATTTACTTTATATTTGCCTTGTGTTCCTCACGTGAGATTTGATACACCGTAGTTGAGGAGTTTTTAGAAGCTTTGACTCTACGAATTCCGGTTTCGAAAGAACCCTCGGTATATACAAAATGATGAGAACTGTAATTGCAGAGAAAAGCCCTTTTCGTCTGTCTATGCGTAACGCAGGTTGAAACCCCAAACTAAAGCATACTAGAGAAACTGATTTCAGATTTGTCTCCATTAACCAATCATTTTTAATCTTGTTACTGAATGTATTTTTTCTTTGCTTTTACTTGTGTGTGTTTTGTGATTTTAGTCTGTACATTGTATTGATATATGTATATTTTTCGAGTAGATGGGATTAGTTGTGAAACAACAGCTAATGGCAAAATCTTACCGTCTAACGACGTACATGATCTCTTGGTATGCACATTACATTGATTTGTATGGGAAGCGTTTTACTTGCTTAAATGGTAGAATGAAGTTCTACTTTCACTAAGTTCATTACATTGACAGTATATTTTCTCACACACATTATGCTCACATTTTCCATGAATACTGCGTACTTGCAAAATATAACATGGTAAGAGACCTCAGTCTTGCCAATAACAGAACTGAAAAACGCACCACGGCAGCAGCAAAAAGTCGCTAGAACGCGCTAAATGTCACTTTGAAAGTCGCTAAAAAAGGCGACAAACGAATCGAGGGCGCAAAAAGTCTTGGTTTCGGTTGAATAGGGTGCCGAAAGCGTGTGAAAATGAAATGTAGAGTTCAGAATTTCCATACAATTTACAGCAGAAATTAGGCGGCTTGGTGTCCTAAAAGATTTTAAACCTGCTCTACCCAAAAATTAATGTTTCAAAACTGAGCAATGGATGCGCAAGGGATTCTCCAAAGGAAATAGGAGACTCTCACGAGATTTTCTGAAGCAAAACTAGTTGGAAAAGCGTTAAATTTGGCGCTAGGCGCTGACCGAGAAAGAGGCGTTTAAAGATTATTAAAAGTGCTAAATTGGCATCACTATGCTACACTGCGCGTGTGTGTGTGTGTTTTTTTTCTAATTTTTAAAGACTGGACAAATGAAAAGAAATAATGACATTTTGGAAAGACGCGTCGATAGTACTTATGAAGTCTTTCAAGTTAACTAACAATTTATAAAACTTGGTTTTAGATGAGAAATTAGAAAACCTGGTATATAACGTCATCCATTACGGGTATTCTAATTTCTCAGGTAAAATACACAGTGTCAAGATCTGAAGCAGTTCACACTCACATGTATTATTGGGGCCGCTTTCCAATATTTCATTGTTGCTTGTCATTTTTGCAGTATCTTTTAAAAATGTGAAAATACACACACGCACTATATATACCGAGGCCGTCAACAAACATGAAGCAGAATTAGATCGAAACAAAACTTTTCCATATAATTCAGTGGAATGTGCATATCAAGATGGCGGAGGTGACGTACACCGTTAATAAAGCCATTTCTGATTCCAAGTTTGTGGAAACAGTGGAACTTTATGACTCAAACTATGCTTTATATTCAGTGTGTGGGGTTGCTACCTTCAGCAAGTCGACAGTTCGAAATCAATTGGCCATCCATTTAACATATTAATGATATTACCGTAGAATATTGATTGAGTTGACAGGTGATACACATACTCTCCTAGACAAAGGTATGTAGGCATAACTTACTATAGATTCGCCTCTTAATACATATATTAACATGAGTACGAGTCATCTTACTTTGAAATCAAGTTTTGTATATTTATATTATATCCGTTGTTGGGTAAATTTGAATTGGTTCTCTTAAGGTTAGTCGGCCTTGAGCCTTAGATGCCTAAAAGTCATAAATTAATTTCAGATTTCTTAAGGTTAGTGTAAAGAAAGGATCTCTAAAGCTTCTTAAGGATCTTTGTGTAACTCTAATGTATATTTTTCGTTGCACGAAATTCAAATGTTGATCCTACAAACTCAAACTTACAGAGAAGAAGGTTTATAACCATTTCAGGAGTTCCGTACGTGCTTATTTTGTGTGTGTATTGTTGAAAGAGCTTTATTGTTACAGGTTTTTATATTCACTACAACAATGAACAAAAGAGAAAATTGAAAATTGGCACGGATAAAACTCTTGTAATGGTTCTGAACTTTCTTCTTTGAAAGTATGAACTCTAGGCTTGAATTTGCTGAAATAGCATTGTAATTTCGTGCAACGAAAAAAAAAAATCACAGACATACGAACACAGTGAAGCCATCTAACTTGACACTGACCTTGACCACGTTGTTTTACACTAACCTTAATTTAATCAACAAAAAAACTGATTTAAAACGTCTCACTTTTGTGGTAAATGTTAGTGACATATTACAAGTCTCTCCTCCGTTGAGTTTAAAGATTCAGTGTTTGTGTACGTTTGGTATAATTTAAGACAAGCTAGTTTGAAACTTCATCTGGTTTTGCCAATGTCCATCCCTATTTCACCGACCCAGCAATACAGAGTATTAGTAGCCCAGTAAACCTGAAATATCTCAGTTGCAGATTGGTCGGAAACAAGATCAACTTCCAAGTAACTCATTTGTCTGTTTTTCCCCGATAATGGCGAACAGGTATTTGACAATCTTTATCAATGTGTAACATTCTTCAAAATAGCTAGTAAAAGACAAAAATGTAGGGACATTAGGGTGTCCCCGTATACTCTTGTCGGTAAATGGGATAGTTGGAAGAAACTAGGGATGAGCTCTACAGAATCTGGATGCGTGACAACGCTAATTATGTGTGTTTCAATTATTATCCATTATTTTGATTTTTTTCCTGTTGTTTTTTTCCTTATAGATGAAGATAAGGTGTATAATATATCTTCTAAGTTGATGATGGCTGTTTGTGGTGAACCTGGAGATACTACCCAGTTTGCTGAGTACATAGCAAAGAATATTCAACTTTACAAAATGAGAAATGGTTACGAGCTTTCTCCCAGCGCTGCCGCCGCCTTTACGAGACGCAATTTGGCAGATTCTCTCAGAAGCAGAGTAAGTGATTTTTAAGTTTTTATGTATTGTTATTGTGGGATACTTAGTACAGATTTTAACACTGATAATGAGAATCAAGTTGTTCATTCATTGATGATGTAACCGAGATGGTTTTGATGAAAATGACGTTTAAAAAAATTGCGTATAGATGGCATGGTTAACATGTATAATGGTCCTATTGATGAACTAGAACGGCGTGTATTGAAATACGTAATTATGTCAAGTTGCAAGACAAGAACCGTTGTTACTAAGACAGGTTGCATTTAAAGAAGCCATCTAATAAAATGCCCCTTCCTCGTATCGGGACGGGCGTAAACCATAGTACTGTTACATCCCATACAATTAATTCTATCTTGTCCCAGAGGACCAACTTTCTGCTCCATGTTCTGGTTGCGTTGCTTGTTACCACTGAATGTTCATAACTCAGTGGGTAAAATGTTAGTTTCGCATTCGGAAGCCGTGCCAAACGACCGGCCAACTTAATTAGGTTTCTCCAATTTTTTTTATCTTGTCATTCCAGGCCAATACCGAGATGGTGCCTTCAAAACTAGACTTTGGCCGACTTGCTACTCGTATCCTCATTCCCTGTCTTATCCCGACCTGAGGCAAAGTTGCCTAAAGGTCATAAATTCAGTCAGTAATGTTTCTTACCTAAAATATGTAGAGCAGTGATTACCAACTGCACGTTCTATAACGTCACATTTCCCTTCACTCGTTTCTCACTAGATAAAAATTAGGGTTGTGGGACTCGGTGTGTAAGGAAGGAGCCTGGGGCATCGGGTTTGTTGATAGTGCGAAAGTGACGATGGTTGTTAATACGAAACTTCAGAGCACCACTTGTTTCCCCCACTTAAAAGGCATCACAGAACTTGCAGGTTAGGATGTATATGATATAGAGGTGTGGCATGCACCCTTGGGATTTAGGGTGTACCTTTCATTAGCAGTATTGATAGTGAGTGTGGGAGAAGTGATGAAAATGGAGCAGGTCTTATATCTGGGTCATGCATGCATGGACGACAAACACTACCTTCAGATCCGAGGCACAGCTATCGATACGAGAATGACACCTTCTTATACTAATCTGTTTATGAGCAAACTCGAACATGATTTCCTACAAACTCAGCCTTTGGCCCCTCTACTTTAGATAAGGTTCTTGGATGATATCCTGATGTTATGGACTCATGGTGAAACCAGTATCAACACATTCCTAGAACAGTTGAACTAATTCCGTGTTGTCCAGTTCACTTGGTCCATCTCTAACAGAAGAGTCAACATTCCTTGACGTGGACATCACTTTAGAGTACAACAAACGCAATACTTCCGTTGACATAAATCCTACCAACCACATGCAGTATTTACACTACTCAAGTTCCTACCCTCGCCACACCAAGAAACAATTCCCTTCTCCCTTCCACTCAGGACAACGCCTGAATTCCACCACTTCTGCTACTGAAACTTACAACCAACGCCTCGAGGAAGCTCTAGTCAACCGTGACTACTCATCTAACCTCGTAACCGAACAGATTCACCGTGCATCCTCACACATTCAACTCCGTAACCCGCCGGCGCCAAACCCACCGGCTCTAATCACGCAGTTCCATCCTCAACTAACCAAGGTCAAACAAATCGTACACTCTGATTTCCACATTCTCCAGTCTGACCCAGACACAAGATCAGTATTCCCTACAAGACCGAGATTTGTTTTTCAGCATCCACCTAATCTTAGAAACATCTTAGTCCGTACGAATCCTTTCCCGCCACCACCGCACACCGGCGCCCATGCATGCATGAGACCCAGATGTAAGACCTGCTCCATTTTCATCACTTCTCCCACACTCACTATCAGTACTGCTAATGGCCGGTACACCCTAAATCCCAAAGGTACATGTCACACCTCTGTTGTCATATACATCCTAACCTGCAAGTTCTGTGATGCATTTTATGTGGAGAAAAACAGGTGGTGCTCTGAATTTTCGTATTAACAACCATTGTCACTTTCGTATCAACAAACCCGTTGCCACAGGCTCCTTCCTTACACACCGAGTCCCACAACACTAGTTTTTATCTATCTTTCCTGGTTGCCATAATCCACATCTTACCCCCTACAACCAGCACCTCAACATGCCGTCTGCGGAAGGGCGCCTTTATTCATTGTTTAAGCGCGAAAATGTATCCTGAACTTAACCTTCAATAAATCAACCCGTTTTCTCTGCATTTTCAACACTTTTTCTTCCACAATCCTATCCCGAAATTACACGCTGTACAGTTGTCAATTGTTTCACGCTCCATACAGCAGTAAACTGTTCTCCAAACGATGCACCATCCGCTACGTGTCGCTACTGTCGTCCTAGTCTTTCGTTCTATCCACGTGTGTTCGTCTCTCCTCCTCTAAAGTAAGACTATGGTATTAATACTGAAATATCGCAAGTACTCTACATATTAGTGTGTAAGGATAATCTAAAGCAACGATCTCCAACAAAAGATGGCAGCACTATCTCCGTATATGTCTAGTGTATTATTTTGGTTGCACGAAATTTCCTCGCTGATTCTATAAATTTATGCCTATAGAGTTCAAACTTTCAGGGAAGAAAGTTCATAACCGGTTCAAGAGCATGATCGATGTCGATTTTTTATTTTCATTTTCCTTCATTGTTATTGTGAATGTCGAAACATATAACAATGAAGCTATTTCAACCATACACAAAAAGAAAATTAAAAATCGGCATCGATCATGCTCTTGATTTGATTATGAACTTTCTTCCCTGAAACTCTGAACTCTCTAGGCTTGAATTTGTAGGAGCAGAAATGAAATTTCGTGTAACAGTGAAAATACATTAGACATATACAGAGGTAGTGCTGCCATCTTTTGTTAGAGATAGTGTCTTTAGATTATCCTTAAGTTTCGAGTGATCATAAGATTGTGAGATGTAAGCTGAAACTAAATACTAGACTTGAGAGAAAGAAGTTTTTCAGAGAAAAACCGCCACTTTTAAATATAGAAAACCTAGGGAAAAACAGAGTCATTCGAGATAGAACTAAGCAACAGGTTCAGCTCCTTGGAAGAGTTAGAGGATGAAGAAGACATCAATAGCAGAAATAAAATACTGACCGAGATAATAAGAGACAGCCAAAGAAATAGCAGGCACCAGAAAGAAAAAAAGGGAGCAAAATCTCAGAAGAAACTAAACTCTTGATGAAGAAAAGAAGGGAAATGAGAGAAGAGGAAAATTGCATAAAGAGGATTGAGTACATAGAACTAAATAAAACCGTAAGAAAGAAAACAAGAGAAGAGGTACGAAGATATAACGAAAATCTTGTTAGAAATACAATCGAGGAAAATAAGAGCCTGAAGAAAGCCAAACAGCAGCTCATGATAGGGAAAAAGCAAATAATTGCAGTTAAGAGACCAGACGGGACCGTAACACGAAATAAGGAAGAAATTATAAACATATTTGAAAATTTCTACACAGAATTGTACTACTCCGAGGAAGAGCTAGGAAGTGAAGACTCAGAGGAAAATGATGTAAATGTCGCAGACGTAATGAAAGAAGAAATGGATAAAGTACTTCGAGGGATGAAGAACGGAAAATCGCCAGGAGAAGATGGACTCACAGCAGAGATGTTTAAATGGGGAGGTGAAAAAATGAAAGAAGAACTAGCGAAATTATTCTCAATGTGCCTTAGGAAGAGAGAAATACCCTCAAGTTGGAATAATTCCGTTATCATTTTGTTGTACAAGAAAGGTGACAAAGAACGCGTCGAAAACTACAGACCAATTAGTTTACTGTCAGTTCTATATAAAATGTTCACCAAGGTTATTTTGAATCGTATTGAACGATACTTGGATTTTAACCAGGGAAGGGAACAAGTCGGATTTCATCGTGGATTTAGCACAATGGACCACATACAAACATTGAATGAAGTTATGGAAAGGACTAATGTATATGAACCTCCATTATGTTTGGGATTCGTAGATTTTGAAAAGACTTTCGATTCGGTCTCCTTGTCAGCATTACTTAAATCATTTGAACATCAAGGCATCGAAAATGCATACATCAAGCTACTTCGAAACATTTATTCGACTGCCACATCTATCATTAGACTTCATCAAGAAAGTGAAAATTTTGTAGTTGGAAAAGGGGTAAGTCAAGGAGATTAAATTTCTCCAAAACTGTTTTCTGCGGTCCTGGAGAGAGAGTTCCAAAATTTAAACTGGGTGAAGTAGGAATTAAAATTAATGGCGAATATCTTCATCACCGACGGTTCGCTGATGATATAGTCCTATTTGCTTCAAGTGCAGAAGAACTACAAACCAGAATGGAAGAACTGAGTAATGAGAGTTCGAAAATAGGACTTAAAATGAATTTAAGTAAAACAAAGGTCATATACAATCAACATGCAAAGAGGGAAGTAAAGATTAACGGAGACACAGTAGGCATAGTTGATGAGTATGTTTACCTAGGCCAGCTCAAAACATCGAATGCCAAGTTGACTGATGAAATAAATAGAAGATGTAAAATGACGTGGAGTTCGCTTGGAAGACTACACTTTATTTTGAAAAGCAAATTACCAATGTGTCTGAATCGTAAAGTTTATAATCAATGTGTCTTACCCTTGATGATGTACAGCTGTGGGACTTGGACATTGAATGCGCAAACGACTCAAAGATTGAGAGTCACACAAAGAACAATGGGGAGATGCATGCTAGGATTAACCAGGAGAGCCAGGAAGACAAATGAATGGATTCGCGCACAAACAAAGGTAGAGGATGTAATCAAGACTGCGAAGAAGATGAAGTGGAAATGGGCCGGTCACATAGCTAGACGAAGAGATGGAAGGTAGACGACTAATGTACTACATTGGATTCCTAGAGAAAAGAAACGACTGAGACGACGCCCAAATGCAAGATGGGTAGATGAAATCAAGCGTTTTTCAGGAACTACATGGATGAGGATAGCAGCAGACCGAGATATGTGGAAAGAAAAGGGGGAGGTCTTCATTCAGCAGTGTATAGAAAACGGCTGAATATGATGATGATATATACCTAATGGGTCAAATTTTAATAGGAACGAAAGTATTTGTACTTGGGTGATATTTTGACGAAAATCGCGTCCACAATTACCCACACAACACTATATAAAGTCACTTTAATTTTCGGCTTCAGCCGTGATCACTTTTAGACAAGAAAGAACTTTTTACACACGTTCAAAATTGAAACCATAGTGCTGTTACCGCCCATAAAATTAATTTTATCTGATCTTATCTTAGTTTAAAGGAATAGAAAAACATTTGACGACGTTCTGCGTCTGCGCAAGTACTGATAGAGAACGGGTTTCAAAAATGGTGTTTTGTGTTGAAAATTTAGCTGGTATAATAAGGAATAATATATAAGTGAAAAATAAAAACTGAGGCTCAGTAAGGGAAACGTAGTCAGGAAAGTGGGATACAGTGTAGAAAACATACCCCCCAAAAAGTGGGATACAGTATGGACCCCCCCCCCCCCGAAAAAAAAGTGGGGTAAAGTATAGAAAAAGTGGAATATGGTATAGTATATAATGTAGTACTGTTAGGGCAAAAAGAAGCAATAACGAATGGTTACTGGTAAGTTGGAAGTATTAGCGCGGAAATTCCACTGTAGTCAAAAAACATGTTACTTCATTTGTTAACGGCCTTCATAGATATCTTAGATATGTTTCCATCCATACCGACAGATGTCGCAATATAGTGGACAGAAACTTTTCTGCGGACAAAAATTTGAAATACAAGAAATTATGCAGTTACTCAGATTTTGCTTACATAAGAACGTGCTCCAATTTGAAGACCAATTTTATAAACAAAACGGTGGTTTAGCTATGGTGGGAAGACCCTTGTCCCGTATACTATCAGAAATAGTCATGAATCATTCTGAATCTGAAATTTTAAATAACCCAGAGTAAAAAACAGCCAGATATTACCGTTATATTGATGACACGTTCAATCTTTATAGGAAGACAAACAAATAGAATTATTCCTTGTGAAACTATACAGAATGTTCAGTACGAAACTATACGAAAATTCAGAGCACCACCTATTTCCCCTACATAAAATGCATCACAAAACTTGCAGGTTAGGATGTTTGTGACAACAGAGGTGTGGCATGTACCCTTGGGATTGAGGGTATACCGGCCATTAGCAGTATTGATAGTGACTGTGGGAGAAGTGATGAAAATCGAGCAAGTCTTACATCTGAGCCTCATGCATGCATGCATGGGCGCCGGTGTGCGGTGGTGGCGGGGAAGGATTCGTACGGACTAAGATGTTTCTAAGATTAGGTGGATGCTTAAAAGCTAATCTCGGTTTGGTGAGGAATACGATCTTGTGTCTGGGTCAGATTGGAGAATGTGGAAATGTGAGTGTAGGATAGCACTTTGAAAACTCTGTACTAATCCTTTGTTAGGTCCAAACTAGAATACGCCTCCCTTATATGGAATACCTCTGTGAAAGCAAGTTGTCCGAAGATCGAACACGTACAAAGCAAATTTTTACGTTTTCTCACATACAGACACGAAATACGAATCATACAACAATTTAATTGATAACTTTACATTTCAGGAACTTGAACAAAGACGAACATTAAATGACTTACTTTTCTTGTACAGACTTGTGCACAATAAAATAGTCTTGTACCGAATTAGTTGCAAAAATAATTATTAGGGTTCCGTCCCTCAGAACACGCGAGGGAAATAGTGGCCTATTCTATTGCAGAAAAGCTCGTACAAATGTATTAAATGTGTCACCTACATGGAGAACTAGTGCTACGTATAATGTAATAGGTAAGAATTGTACAAATTTGGACATATTTGGGAACTCAGAAGAACTTTACAAGAAAATAGTGCAGAATATATTGTTAAAAAAAAAAAAAGTTTGGTTTTACTATTTGTGTCATTAAATGTAACAATTATTGTAGACGCTATAAATAGGCATTAAGGTGTGTCGATGAAATAAATAAATAAATGACACTTCTGTTTATAGTTTAGGTCAATATGTTGTGTAAAGTCAGGTTAGGTCAATACAAATGATATGTGGATCTGGAAAGATTTCTACCAAGATACCAAAAGTAGACAAGTACCCTGAACCTTTGTTGTGACTATCAAAAGCATTTTCCTGTACCACTGTATCATCACTTTCGATTACTGCATTGTGATCTTCGATTTCACTTTCACTTCCTATTTCTTCATTATAGTCAGGATTTTCAAGTGATTCATCACTATCAAAACGTTTACGATTCGATCCTCAAAGTTCTTCTGTGAGAACAACGCGTTTTCTAGACATTTTAGTTTTAGATAACGAAGTAACAACACATTCACTGTTATTACTATGCAATACGACACTCGGCACAAACAATATTAAACTTCAAAACATTCGTAATGTAGCTGCAAAACACTAAAGTGTTCTAAATCAAAATATAAAACTCGCAGGATGTTCAACGAATTACTTTTCGTTCAATACTGCAAATCCAACAGCTACGTTCAACAATGTCAAATTAAGTGACACTTAAAATATCAGTGTTGCCAAGTCCAGGTATACCTGTGTTTATTGCTAGCAGAAAATAAAAACACACATCCGTAATGATATTTTCAGTCGAATAAAAACGGGTAACATGTATTACTAAGGGGAAGGGGGAGGGGGTCTGTTGAACCCAGTCCAAATTCTGGACGCCTACAAGATAAACGGTAGGCACAAATCCAAGAGAATTCTGTTCTTAATATTCTATTTGACAGTGTTAATTTTTTTGAGAATTATTTGTCCTGGCAGAAAAGTGCAATTCACAGTTTTATTGGTTGTGGGTTCGACGAACCCCCCCCCCCCCCCCCCCCTTAGTACCGTAAGGGTTAATCCGAGGTTTCATTCAAATATTCGGTTTCCTTAAAATTAGTTTAAATTGCGCGTAAGCATCTCTGATATGACTTGTTCTGCAACTTTACAGTCGCCGTATATGGTGAACATGTTGATTGCTGGCTATGACGACGCTGGAGGACCTGAGTTGTATTTTCTGGACTATCTGGCTTCATTGGTAAAGCTTCCCTTTGCATCGCATGGCTATGGAGGATTCTTCGCTCTAAGCATATTCGACCGCTATTATCGTAGAGGTAGGTACACTTATTATTTTGTGAACAGTAGTGTTCTATATATGCATGAAAAGAATTGTCACTTTCTGCCTCATTAGTATTGAGATGTAGTGCGGATTTATTTGGTACTGTCCGCGTTTACAGATTCAGCAACACACCTGAGTGACGTAAATGGGTCATTCTGAAATTAAGAGGAAATATGTGTGTCTGGATTGATTTGGTAAAAAAAATGGTAGATTTTACTTTTAAAAATCGATTGTATGCATAAAAAATCATAAAAGTATTTTTCAGAACATAAAATTTTATATTTCTTTAAGTGTCTAAAAAATAGTGTAATTGTCACCTCCGTGGAATGTCTCCCATCACGGTTTGAGGAATTATTAAAATAAGTTTTTATTTTTAAAACAAATTAAAAAATTCTGTTTCGTAGGAAAAAATGAATGAAGTAAAAAAAAAAATCACATCTCTATAATTCTCTGAATTTTGTCTCTACGTTCTGCTGTCACCTGCGTGGAGAGAATTACGAAGTTCTGGTTAAATCCACCAGGCAGGAGCATGTGCTTCACTCTGTTTCCTAGACTATCTCTAGTTAGCCATTTTGATTGCCGGATTCTTTGTTTGTACAAATATGTTTCAACTGTACTTTTGTTTTAACTAGAACCTGGTAAAATACGATTGTCTGTCATCTCCATGGCTTCTTTCAATTTTGGAGTTTTATTGATACATTAAATTATCTTCACAAACAGTACGAATAGAGTAAATTTTTCGTTCAAACCAACACCACATGGTTTTAAGCCTTTCATACGTTAGGTTTTACTGTGCAAAATAGACAAATTTGTCACCTCCGTGGGTCAAGGAATTGGTTAAATATAAATAAACCACTGGATTAAAAATGTGTTTCTTGAACTCTGTTGACAGTTCATATGACATAAGTAAAATTCACGGAATGCACGTATTAAATTACAGTAAATATAATGGACACTTTTCATTCTATTTTGGGACTCAAATTTCCCCTTAATTTCAGAATGATCCAAGTGAAATTTTGACTGTACCGTATTCCTTCCACTTACGGCTATATAAAATCAGAAGAATTCATTTCTTTTAAGTAGGGGAAACTAGAGCAAAACATGAGAAATTTAGAAAAAAAACTTTTGTAAACTTTATTTTATATGGGCCAATCTAGTAACTGTTGAATCTGGCCCGTCATATTTGAGTTAAAAAACACCTCTATACCCCTGCCGGGACTCGAACCCGCACCTTGGAGTCGTGAGAAATTTGGAAGTGTTAGGATCATTGTCTTCAGCGACTTACACCGTAGAATTATGGTAGAGGGATATATATCACCACCTTGGCCTTGATTCCATAATGTCAATAAACAGTAACAAAGTTGTGCACTGTCATTAAACCAATAAATAAATAATAATAAAATATGTAACAATTTCGGTACTTTACCAGTGTCTTTTTCGAACTTACCACTTCTGAAAATATAAGGAGCTTGTTACGTACGACTTAAGGGGAGATCATCCTATCAATTCCGTACACTGATCATGTGCATTCTCTCATGACAAATACGCTTTTATCTCGCAGCCTGATATGTACACACGTTTTCATCGTTGCTAAAAGATACACACTTTGACATTTGTGAAAAATAATCAGGTTTGCCAAGGTGGGCCCGGGCCCACTTGAAATAATAATAATAATAATAATAAAAAACACACTTTAAGGCTGAATCGCAGTCCGTGCAGGTAAACAAAATTTAACTTAAATTAAAATTAAAATTAAAATTAAAGAAATGCTACTAGTAACCTCAGGTTTGTGTGCAGAAACTTTTGGGACAGAATAATATCCCAAAAGTGTCTGCACACAATCCTGAGTTTACTATTAATATTTTATTAAAACTAATGGTACCCATTATTGAAGGATGAAACGAACTTTGGTCTGTGAAAGTTAAATTTTGTTTACCTGCACGGAATTTTGAATAATTGACGTAAAACCAAAAAGGCGGGAAAACCCATTGCGATTCAACCTTAAAACCCAGTTGTTGTTTTTTTTTTTTTTTTTTCATTAATTTTGTCTTTAAATAATTCCTGAAGTGAGGGCATAATAAAGAAAACAATTGGATTTTACGTTGTTTGAATACAATCACGACTGACATTCTAACTGTAGAATAATATGGCTGTCTAAAATCTACAGCACTTTACCTTTGAGTTATTGAAATAAAAGGAAGTATTGGAGCTCAGTCAGTACTCCAAACTAAAACTACTTTCCATCTGTTTATTTCTTAACCTACTGGAACTAATCAACTTTTCCACCTAAAAAAATGTAGTTTTTGATGCTCTTTACTTTCAATATTTATTAACAAATTACTTACAAATGACATTATTGTTAAAGGTTATCATGAAATTATAAACTGCGCCTTTGTCGTATTAAATCCAGTGAAATATTACTACACTCTACAAATATTATGAATAATAACATGAATTTTCAAGTAGATACTTTATTGATCACTTATAAGGGTTGACTGGCCCGGGAAACCGGTAATTCTCGGGTGGGCCCCCGACACTTTTGTCGTGGAAGCGTAATGTTCCCCAATAATGAAGGCCACACTTAATCAACTTTTGCTTCTACAAGTAACGTAAGGGTCTTGCCGAACTCCCAAAATTAGCCATTTTGAAACACAAAATTTGTTATCACCAACATAAAGGCATTGCTGAAGTTATAATCTCAGCAGGTCTACTGTAGGGCCCTAACAAAAAGCATAGAAGATGACATGGAAAGACTTACTATTTTTCGTAAATTTTAAAAAATAATAGCCATTTGATATTTGAAGTCTTATTTTTTCAGGCATAACACATGCCTTGATGTCATTTTATCAACGGAAACTTTTACGATAATATTTATACTTTACGACTGTTTATTTCATTGTAATGTGAGACCCGGAGCCCGGTCCTTCTTGTTCACACCAGTCTGTTAGATTCTCTCTTTCTCTGTGTATGTAGTGAAGTAGTTTTCCCCTCTTTCGCTTTGTAGTGATATAAGTGTACCAGCGTTCTTTGATTCTGGTTTTGTTCTATCAGTTTGCCGGTATTCCCGGTTAACTTTGCTATTTTGTCCTGTGAGGATGTGTGTGCTCATCATATGTTTGGCCACGGACCCATATGTGTGTATCAACTATTCTTAGAGTTCGAGTTTTTCATTAGGTATTATTCTATTTTCCCGGTATTTCGGTTTCTGTGGATCACGGTTTCAGGCGTCTGGTGGTAGTGATTGTGGTTATTATTTTCGTATTCTATGTTTGTCCTCATGGAGTAACAATTTGTTTTAGCGGTCACCCAGCCAAGTTCTGACCGGGTTCTTAGCTTCCTGACTGCCAGTTTATTTTGTTGGTTACATATCTTTGTATTTTTCTCTTATCTATTTATTTGGAACCCCGTTTGGGGAAGTTTCTTAGGGAAAAGAAACAGTTGAGGAGACGTCAAACACATGTGTCGCCCCCCAGGTGGCAAGCAGGGGTTAACTGGCACTCTCTTGGCCCAATTACAGGTTGAGAGGGGTCTGGAAAGAATTCAGGAAATACTCTGCAAGCTGCTACAACACAATAAACATTTTGCTGAAGCACTATGTAGCACTAATCAAATGCAAAGATGAAAACTTAGGTATAAAACTGAGCTTGGTTGATACACCGGCCAACCCCACAAAAAATGATATTCTCTGTATTACAGAGAATTAATAAAATTCTAAAAGGTAGCTAATCGCACTCTCTTTTAGGACCAAACTAATCTTAGAAAATGGAAACTACCACTATGAAATATTTGATATAAAATTTAGTCATATATTAATAAATATGATAGTAATAGAAAGTAAGTGACACAAGCTTAGTGAACAACTAACTCAAACGAAAAATGCAAAAGCTCCTAGCTCACTACAACAAAGAGGAGGGCCATGAGGGACCTTAATCTGTGACTGGGTAGAAAGACCCAAGATAATGCTTAACCAAAACATTGTTAAAACCTAGTACATTGTGAAACTACCATGTAACGAAAAAAATAGGGTAAACTAACTCTGTGCAAGAAAACGATACTCAGTTCGTATGGAAACCTCTCACACTAAACTTGGAGCTGATGGTTCTAATGAAATGGGAGACTAAAGTCTTACGTCAGATCCGGTAGGTCGCCATGGTAACCCGCCATGTTACAGCCTAAACAAACGGGTGGTTTAGCAGTAGGTTTGGAGTGTTCGATATTCAACAACTCGTTATGGTTTTGTGCTTTGTGCCAGATTGTCATCATTACAATGAAAGAGACACGTGTTGCTTTTTTCTCTGTTTCCAAAGGACTGAAACTAGAAAAGGAAGCGGAAGGAGCCAATTACGTAAGTTACAGTTGCATTAAACGAAATTTTGAATACGTTGATATGATTATGAGGATAATTTATCGTTGATTATTCAGTTCTTGATTTTAAAAATCAGATAATTATATCTAAGAAGCTTAGACTGAAGTTGGCAATTCGGTTATAGTTAAGGACACACACTCAAGAAGATAAATACGAGTGCTAAAACGAAACCCTTGTACCCTATGTACAGCTGCGCAAATTGATATTGTAGGTAAAGTATACAAGGTATAGCATAAATCAAGATTTCGAAAGGGAATAGTGCCTTTGTATGTGTTTCATAAGAACATAAATTACCCGAATAAAAATTAGCTACTCACCTCAATGTATTTACCGTTCATATGTCCTTTGTTGAACTTTCACTCGTGTGTGCATCAAATATCGGTCATATGTAAGCAAAAGTACATGTCAGGACTCCACAGCATTTTCTACTCGTTCAATCAGTTTCCGCTCGTCACCGAAATAATCAATTGTTCGAAAAATATTAAAAGCCATTGCTTCCACAACTGATTTTCTACTTTTCTGCCATCAAACTTACTGTTTGTTTAAACTTGGCGTCCGCCGTTGATATGAAAAAACGAACCGGATGTGGCGTCAAGACTTTAGTCCTCCATAACTGCATTAGACTTGGTGGAAAGAAATTATTTCACAAAAGGGGCATGGTTACTGGCACAATCCGTACCTGTGGCTTATGCCAGCATATATCTTTGGACCTGCCCTGAGATACCTATACTAAATACCAACCAGGAACAAATGTGAGGATCTGCCTGTGTACTTCACAGCACAAATAAATTAAACAAAGGAGTGAAAAGTTAGATTGCAAAGAAAATTCGGCCATTGTGAGGGCCAAAACAATGTAATGGAGACTACGTAAACCGGATGACAAGAAGTAGTCTGTTTACGCAAACCGCGATTACTAGATCCGAACAAGAAAACCGGAAAAGTCCATAAACCAGAGAAACTTCCCCAAACGGGAGACCAAACAAATAGACAACTGGACAATAGAAAGAAACTGAAACCAGACGCCTGAAACCGAAATACCGGGAAAATAGAATAATACCTAATGAAAAACTCAAACTCTGAGAATAGTTGATACACACCTATGGGTCCGTGGCCAAACATGTGATGAGCACACACATCCTCACAGGACAAAATAGCAAAGTTAACCGGGAATACCGGCAAACTGATAGAACAAAACCAGAATCAAAGAACGCTGGTACACTTATATCACTACACAGCGAAAGAGGGGAAAACTACTTTATTACATACACAGAGAAAGAGAGAATCTTAACAGACTGGTGTGAACAAGAAGGACCGGGCTCTGGGGCTCACATTACAATGAAAGAAAACTATAAGTATTAAATTATCGTAAAAGTTTCTGTTGATAAAATGACATCAAGACATGTGTTATACCTGAGAAAATAAGACTTCAAATATTAAATATTTTTAAAATTTACGAAAAATAGTAAAAGTCTTCATTTTTTTGTGAATTTTAAGGCATGTGTTTCATCGAAAGATGTCTGATTTTAACTATTTTTTGTTTTTCTTTCTTGTCAGTACCAGTTGCAGCGTTTCCGCACTAAGCACGTTTAATTTTTTTTATACGAAAAAAAAAAATGTATAATTTTTCGGAATATTAAGACGCTATGCGCAATCGGAAGATGTTATCCGATTTTGAAAATCATCTTCTATTTTTCTTATCAATGCCAGTGGCCAATTTCCCGTGCTTTAGCGTCTCGAAAATAAGTATTTGAATCTTTTCAAACCACCCTAATAAGCAGAGAACTTGTCTTCTGATAAAACTGCACAAATGAAGGTACTTTTACCCAGGCTCTGTGGTCCAGTGGTTACGACCGCTGACCTTCGGGCCGGCATTGGGAAAGCACCCAGGTTTGAGTTCTGCTGCCAGCAATCCTGATCTGTTCCGAAAAGAGTCTTTCACGTTAGTAAGATTGATAATGTAGTGTAGTTTACAAATTAAATGTGAGGAAAAACGTAGTAAGAGACCTTCGTTAAACTTTTATTTTGGACCATTTTAATAGCTGTTCTTCGGCCAGTCTCGAGTGGAATGTGGAATTCATATAATCCACAAATATCCATGCCTCATTCGAAATTCGAACCCGAAATCTCCTGGACGCTAACTTAAGGCCGTAGAACACACGGCTAGGGATGCTGGCTTTTAACGTAATGTTCAGACTGAAGCCACAATTGTCTGTCACAAGTCTCTCTGTGAAGCAGCTACAAACTTCATATACCCCCATCCTTGCTGATTCTTTACCTTCGTTTTCCTTTAAGAAGACTCACGGACTACCAGTTACCTTCTCATTTTCTTCGCCATTTGGTACTTTCTCCGGGTTTTTTAGTAGTTTTTCGCCTCCATGAGTTCAGTTGGCAACATGACCACTACCAGTTCTCTCTGTACGTTTCCTCTCCTATTATGCGAACAAACCTTCGGCGAAATGTTGCAGCATTGTTCTCCGTGAAATATATTTAAAAATTCTTTAAAATTCAAGTCACAGTTCGTTTTGAGGTACTTGCTTCCATGTATTTGAATGATATATTTTTATTATTATTATTTCTTTGTTAGCAATAATTGCCTCACTAAGTTGGAGGTTTCAGCGGGCAAAAGTTTTCTGTTTATTTTCATAACTGCTTTGGTTTCCAGACTTCATTCCGCGCACAACTTATGAACTTCTTGATTTTGGGGTATTCTTTCTCTGAGGCTTTAGCAGCAAGAGCTGGGAAGTCTTGTACAGCCGCTATGTCCATCTGTCTTTCAACTAAGGAACTACTGGGACTACGAAGTGGGTTGAGGTGTCGTTGGAAAGGTATTGAAGAGACAAGTTCAAACGCGCATGGAATAATTCAAATAGGATACTCGCTGCTGAAACCTGGTAGTAGCACGTGCATACAGTCTCCCGACGAAGCTCGGCCTTTCTTGTTTGATGGCGTCAGTCACTGCTTTTAGGGGTTTCCAAGTGATTGCAACTGTCAAACTAGACTCAATGAAATATGAGAAAGTTTCAGATTATTGTGAGATACGCCTGTATATAGGAGGATTTAATCAAACTTTTTGTTGGAAAAATTCGCTTATTCCGTGCTGTAGCAAAGCGTCTGCAGTAGTTTTCTGCGTCATCCAACTTACACTCATTTTTACGTTTGAGTAGCTCTTATTGAACCAAGTTAAGTTTTTTTATGAATTGAACGAGAGGTAAAAAGAAAAACTGCATCAACGGAAAATAGGTTCACATTACTAGAACGGAAGGCCGCTTACGTCATACCACAACAAACATTGATGTTACCAGTGTCCTCTATTATTGTTCCTTTTCTTATTTCATTTCTCAGTTCATGTTTAATGTTTAAATTCCGTCGAAGTCCGAAGCTGTCGGACAAAACGTCATTCTAAGTTTAGTTTTAAATATTCTAAATAAGGGAACAGCAAAACACAGTAAGTACTCCATTTTTCGAATTTATCCCTCTTGTCGCAATGTTAGTTCGTAAATCAGATTTTATAGTTCGCAATTGGCATTCAGTTCATTCCTGGAACATTCTGGAGACTCTTCACGAAATTGTATGGAGACTAAGAAGCATTTCTTGTGTAGTAGGTCGTGCCTGAGAAAGATGGCGACTGTCACCTTGAGCCAGTAGTTTCAATATTTCTAGACTAAGAACTTCTGTAAAACTAAATTGTTTTGGAAGGACGTTAATAGTTAACATGGAAAAGTCAGGGAATTCGTTTTGGGCATATGAGTGTGAGTTCTACTTAAGAGAAGCGACTATCACACAATGCCCACCGTAGTATCAGGTGTTATGGAAATTTATTGTAAGTGATTTTTTTATCTCTCGTTGCAGATATGACACCAGAACAAGCGTACGACCTTATGAAGAAGTGCGTTCGAGAGATCCAGAAAAGATTGATAATTAATATGCCTAACTTTGTTGTCCGAATAGTGGATGCCCAAGGAATTCGAGACATGGGCAACATTACAGCTAAGTCTCTTGCTCAAGAATCAACATCATGAAGTATATTATTTCCATGTGAATGTGTTGAACGTAACACTTATTATTGTTGAATATGATTAATTTGTGAAGCGTTGTATTTTTTTTTTTTTTTTTTTATTGGAAGCAAAAAATTAACTTAATTTGTTTGTACTGAAAGAAGCTTATTAAACATTCATAATTAATAAAACAGTGATTGATTCTTATTATTCTAAGTCCAATTATACCAATATCTTATAAATAAAACTCAAATTATATTTCGTTATGTCTGTCATGTATACACAGAGACACGTTGCACGGTGGGACGACAGACCAAAGACACGACGAAATTAATAGCGTCTGAACGCTGAGGAAATGTTGGTTCGATCTTGTTCAGGGGTATATCGTCACCTTAGAACCAGAAGTTTCCACTTTTGCTACTTTTGAGAAAAAAGCAGTTTTAAAGTTGGTTCCATTTAAAGCCTGTATAAATTCATTTCATTTCTAACATTTCCAGGCACTTGGAGATCGTTTTGTGAGAGATTATTTTGAAGGTTGATACCTTTCAGTACAAGATCTTCGACTGCAGTGTTAACTCCATTTTGCCAAAAAGTGGACATTGTACCTTCTGGTTCCAAGATGACGATATAGGTATACTGCTTTACGTTCACATAGTATCCAGAATACATCATGTTTCATCTTGGTCAAAGCACTAATAAACTGAGCTATTTAGTGGGGTGATGATGTCTTCCCAGGCACAAAACAAAGGTTGTTGATGAAATGAAGACTAGTTTGCTTGCGTTTGAAGCAAACGTAATTTCTAAGCCGTGTAAAGTAATAATTACCAACACTTCTGATATTACGCAAGAAACATACTTATCTGTCACGCCGAAAGAAACATACCCAAAAAGGCGGAATTAGTAAACTGTACAAATGTCATAAATGAACAAAGTGTTATAAAGGGCCTAGCAGGGTAAGATGGTAAAAAGTGCCTTGGAAGGAATCGTGATAAAAATAAAATACTGCGATATTCAGCATAAAGAATGATGGCTGTCCACCAAATTTCAGTCAAAAAGACGCGAACCTAACCTCAAAATAAATTAAAGTATATTTTTTTGTTAGTTTTGCGATATCTCGGTCGGATTTACACCTACGATGACCATGTTTTTTTTTCTAATTAAAGATTTTTTTTCAAGCTCTACAAGACGGTATTTTTTTCAAATTTGTTGGCGCAAAATTCAAATTTTGAGATAGGTTACGAAATTTTAAAATTGAATTTATCAAAAAGAAGACAATAACTGGCTCGAAAAAAATATATGTGATGTATTTTTAGTGGTTCTATAACCATAATTTTTTTTTAGATTTTATAAAGTGGTAACCAAAAAAAAATGAAAAACCGCATTTTCGGTCACTTTTAAGGCGTTTTATTAGCTCACAATGGTTCGTGGTGTCCTCAGATGTTGCAATTTTAATTGAACCCCTTTCCCAACGTCATACAATGATAAAATTTCGCACAGCGACGTAAATCGGGTGACAATACAACATTACATTGTTACTTTCATATATTTCTATATGTATATAATTTAAAAACATATGTTAATATTTTGTATTTCAGACTTCTGTAGCCTAAAAGAAATACTATCCTGCACCGGGGCTGGGTTTGGCTGGTTGCAGAACACTTTAGGATTTGGACCATAAAATATTAGCTTGAGAAAAAGCATTAACACCGAAATAACCCGAAAAAAAAATAATAAATAAGGACTTGCTTAGCTGTGCAAATGAACAGGAAAACATCATCAGTTAAGCACAGGGATTGGAAATAAGACACGTGACCGGGCTTTTTATGTAATACATGCCCTGTAAATATAAGTTCGAAAGGTCCATTTGCCAGTTCCCTTTCGTGGACGACTGGTCAAGACGTCGGCGTCTTGCGTGAAAGGTCCCAGGTTCGAATCCCGTCCGGGACAACACTTTTTCTTCTTAGTTCTTCCAAAAGATATTGTTATATGTTCATATTTATTAGTTAATGATTGCTAGGATGTATATAAATAAAAAAAAATGCTACTGAAAGCTAGGATGTATCGTAATTCACACCGAGCGAGGTGTGAAATGGTGGGGCATATTGCGCCCGAAGGGAGTTGGGCAGAGGAGGCGCAGCACCCGGTTAGCGATGGGCATACGCAAAAGTGCTGTTAATATTCTTTTCCACCTGTAAATGTTCTATTTGGTACACACAAAATTCAGTTTAGCATTATCTTATCCCAATCTCTGTGCTCTTCATGTGCACGGTCGAGGCGCGCAAATCGAAAAATTTAGAAAGTTACTGTATATGAGAGCACGTCCCATGCTTGTCTGTTGAATCATGCATGAATAAAATTATTTAGTAAATAATAAATATTAACATATAAAATTATATTTGGAAAGAAAAAAAAGTGTTGTCCCGGGTGGGATTCGAACCCGGGACCTTTCACGCAAGATGCCGACGTCTTGACCAGTTGACGACGAAGGGGAACTGGCAAATGGACCTTTCGAACTTATATTTACAGGGCATGTATTACGTAAAAAGCCCAGTCACGTGTCTTATTTCCAATCCCTGTGCTTAACTGATGATGTTTTCCTGTTCATTTGCACAGCTAAGCAAGTCCTTATTTATTATTTTTTTTCGGGTTATTTCGGTGTTAATGTTTTTTCTCAAGCTAATATTTTGTGTTCCAAATCCTAAAGTGTTCTGCAACCAACCAAACCCAGCCCTGGTGCAGGATAGTATTTCTTTTAGGCTACAGAAGTCTGAAATACAAAATATTAACATATGTTTTTAAACTATATACATATAGAAATATATGAAAGTAACAATGTAATGTTGTATTGTCATCCGATTTACGTCGCTGTGCGAAATTTCATCATTGTATGATGTTGGGAAAGGGTAAAATTGCAACATTTGAGGACACCACGAACCATTGTGAGCTAATGAAACGCCTTAAAATTGACTAAAAATGCGGTTTTTCATTTTTTTTTTGGTTAAGTTCTACCACTTTAAAAAATCTAAAAAAAAATATGGTTATAGAACCACTAAAAGTTGACATTATTTTTCGAGACAGCTATTGTTTTTTTTTTTTTTTTTTTTTTTTAACAAAAATTCAATTTTAAAATTTTCTAACCTCTCTCAAAATTTGAATTTTGCGCCAACAAACCTGAAAAAAAAAATTGTATAGCTTGAAAAAATCTGCAATTAAAAGAAACACGGTCATCGTAGGTGTAAATCCGACCGAGATATCGCAAAACTAACAAAAAATATACTTTAATTTATTTTGAAGTTAGGTTTGCATCTTTTGAGCTGAAATTTGGTGTAGAGCCATCATTTTTGATGCTGAATATCGCAGTATTTTTTTTAAATCACGATTCCTTCCAAGTAACTTTTTACCATCTTACCGTGCTAGGCCCTTTCATTTGTACATGTACTAATATTCCAGGTACGCTATGCGCATCAAGAAAACATAAAATACTCTTATTTACAAAGGTTATAACTCTTCAGGATTGCAGTTGTTTGTTCTGAAATACTCTAGCGTATTGTTTTCTCTTATGTTGGCATAACAGAAGAAATGATGGGATCAGATAAGAATTCACCGCTCTGTTTTGCTCGCTACCATCGAAAGATAGATTTTTTAATAGAGGTCGTCCCTTTTTCTCTCTCTTGGGGAGATTTTGCGCAGAAGGTGGCAAGTAATGGTAGCTAAATGTTGGAAGCGTTGAAAGCATTTGTCTCATACTTTTCATATATGAAAAATCAGGGGTTGACCTCCTTTAACTTGTAGACTTCAGCAGCTAAAACTAGTGAGTCTTCACTACCATGTCCGTCCGTATGTCGTTAACTTTCAACTCAGGAACAACTAGGACTACGAATGTGGTTGAGGTGTCTTTGGGAAGGTCTCGGGAGTTCAAAGCTACATAGATTGTCTTACCGTCCGTCGACAGATTGAAACTCAGGAACTATTACAGCTATTTTAAGTGGCTGATGATAATGTCAACAATTTTAATGCACTAAGTTAGTTTCCCCAATTCGGGTTCACAGATATTCTTATATCACAGCCACGAACATGACGCATGACAATCTTCTAGATTACTCCTTATAGCATGTTAGCTCTCTAGTGGTAACTACATCAACAAATTTTTCAGTGTTTGTTTACAACGATATCTATTGTTACATTTATAGTGTAATTAAAAATTAGATGCATAATTAATTTGTTGTAATATGTAACAATGCATCATGAAAAGACTTTTTTGACATAGCATTAGTAAAAAACAAAATTTATTTTAAAATTAAATGATAAGAACACACTGGGTCGAAAACAAAGTTGGTTTCGTTAACATCGGCAGTGAAGACGATAACATCTCAGGATATAAAAGCCAGCTGGACGAAGCCTCAGTCTCTCACTTCCCTCGTCTTTCTCACTACTACTACTTGGCATCAAGAAGCTGTGATCGGAAGTCAGGGGAACCTCTTGGTGGAGGAAGAACCAAATTTTGTAAGTCTGTCTATGTCAAAATCTGCAAGTAATTCCTAAATTTCACAAACCTAATGTAAGTCACATGAGAGCAAGAATCAAGGTATTCTAGACTGAGGATGGTCTCTCGTTGTAAAATTCAATCTTTGTAATTCTTTGATTAGTTTCTATATCTGTACAATAACACTATACTACCTTGTCTTAACTTTTAAAAAAACTGTTCTGTCAATAAAATCATTTGTCATTGACATCTAAAAACACTTTGTTTCATTATCTTAAAGCTAGTAATTAATACATACCTATCCCTAAGCCTTCCTGTTAATCAACCTACTTTACAGTACACTATGAACTTTACTTAAAACTAGTTACTGAGCTTGTCTTCTTTCTTAGACTCTACCCAACGGTTCTCTTTCTAATTTATTTCTTTACGTTTTTGTTTCGTTTGTTGTTGGGAAACTATCCAGTCTTTTCGTAGATTTCAATACCTGTGGCGAAAGTCCCTGAAACAGCGCAATTATTAAAGCTATTTGACGTTACCTGTCTTTTCACAGAAGCTGCCACCCATTTTAAAATTTTTGCTATCCATCGCACTTTTTACCTTTTTATTTACTCCACATTGACGTTTGTGCGTTTGTTATAACGTTTCACCAGTAACATTTCATATCGTCGACGCTGACAAGCGCATAATCAAATATTCAAAACAGATCTCTTTTCCGATTTGTAGTTCATAGTATTATCTCCCTGGGGAACATTTTTTTTCTGAAAACACTAAAATACCTCGAAAACTATTTAAACTTTTTTTTTTATTATAATATGGTTTAGTTTATTGCAAATTAGTCGTACTATAACCTCTTCAAGGGAATACGTCGAATTACCAGTAACCCTGTATATAGATGGATCAGTATACATTGTTTTCGATTATCACGACCACTCTAGGAAATCTACACCAGAAATAATCCTAAAGCTATATTAATATCTCGAAAAACACTGGATAAAAGTTTGGGATAATTCAAAAGCTACCGTGTTTCAAAGCACAGGCAGTAGGGTTTGTCAGATTACATACAAATGTAAGGATTAATATATTAGGATGACATAGAAATCTTAATACTAAGCTCATAGAATATCAACGCCATGTCAGAAATGACAGCTCGGTGCCTGGTCTCTCACGGCACATAAAGATCACCAAATACTCGATAGCAGAAACATCATCATGACAAAAAGAATCATAGAAAGAAAAAACCGTTTACGAAAGCATTTTCATTTAATGTAGATCATGGGTTACTAGGTAAGATCTGGGTATAATTAATATACAAGCCCAAATAAAACTATCATCCATTTTTATTTATTTCTGTGTTTAAATTTTGGGTCAATTTACATACCACGTATTCGATTCCGAACAGACGAACGTATTGTATCAGAGAGTGATCCCTCTCTCTCCCATTTCTTCACTAACTGTGAGTATAACAACATGTTTAGTGCTTTTTTTTTATTACCGTTTGATAAGGACGTACTGTCAACTTCCGAAATCCCTTTTCTTTTTCATCTCTCACCTGAGGAAGTGGACGTATGGCGCAGTGAAAAATATTTGGACATCATTGTGACAATTCTCTTCTACGTGTGGATACCAGGAGAAATATCAGGTAAAAGCAAACTGCGATAATTAACCAGCCAAGCTTGCCATAGGAAAACCTAATAGAAGCAACAAAATTTCCTGTAACTAAATTCCAACTACCAGAAAAGATGATGTAATCCTCGAACTGGTATGACTTTACCATACATTTGCGCATTTGTGATTACTTCCGCATTACACTATCGAACGATGGAATTAAGATAAATACTACCGGTTTGCGAGTGTTAGATCAGCAGATTTACATAATGGCTTGGCCAAGTTCACATCCATACCTCCTTAAACTGGCTTAGCAGATACTGTATCTTATAATCGTCAGAAAGGCAATATGTCTGTTTAATTTTTGCACGGTTATTCAGAATCACTCTGAATATAGGTAGATGCTTTCCATACACTGTCTAAAGCTATGTTGTCACGGGGATAGTTTACAACCCGCAAGTGTGCCCGGCAACAGAAGTTACCCAATAGCAACAACAATCGTACTATCAGTAAGGTGGGTAACTTCTGTTGCCGCGCGCCCTAGCGGCTGATAAACTATCCCCGTGCCAACTTAACCTGTTCAATGTTACCATTCCCGCTCCAATTTTTTTCTATCTTCTGTGAACTGTCTTTCTCGGGAAAAGCTTGCTAGTTATCCAGATTTATTTCTGTTTCTGGATAAATTTCGCGCGTACGTAGAAATGAGAATGTAATGGTAGTAAAGAGTGAGCTCATGGGTACAAGATCGTCACATAGTAGCAGAACTAAAACTGGAAAATCAAAAAGTAATAAGCTTTCGGCGATAAAGCTATGTTAATGAAAAAGAAAACAACGCTAAGTAGCATAGGGAACACATAGATAGGTATGAGAAAACGTTGCTTGTCAGTTAGAATGAGTAAACATGAAAGGGACGCAAAGTAAGACAACCTAGTATCAGGTCTTACTTGATTCACATTTTCAAATACACATATCCGTACAAAAAATTGTTGTTTTTCCGAAGAAGCTTTCCGGATGAAGGTGAAAATTACTTAGCGAAAGATTTTTTTTTTCGTACAATAGAGTACAATATTGTACGAAGAGTACAACAAGGATGAATATAAGTTCATCTCTGTGAGCAAAACATGCCATTACGATCATGTGAGTTTATCAAACAAGCTCGAATCATTCCAGAAAAAAATATCAGACCCTAGCAGCACAACCATGTTGGCCAATGTGGGTTAATATGAAATTTCGATGTGGATCCCATACAGATGATGACATGGGCCTCAGGTAGAAATAGAGTAGAACCATTTTGCCTACTTAAATCGTAATTGACAAAAACATTCCTAAAAAAAATCAGATAAACTAACTGCATCTAAATTTTCAGTAAATTGCACGATAGAAACCAGACACTATTTCGATTTGAGAGATACTGATTTTTTTTAAAAAGAGAGAGGTCGCGAGCGGGACACGAATACATAGTTCAGTTAGAAATCCAGCGTCTTACCGACTGGACCAAACTGCCAGTGACAGACCAAAACAATACACTATGGAGGTGCAGAAACGGCGTTGTAGGAACCCCGAATATATAAATTAAATTACTCTGACTACTTACGTACCTTCGTACAATGTAATCAAATGGTTAAAAGTCCTTTTACAACAAATCAATACATTTCCTGCAAACATTGAATTTATTTCCTTATGGCCACACCCATGTGGGGCCCACATCGCATCAAGTGGGATCAAACCCGCTCTATGCTTCATTACATCGCATCAAGGGGGCTAAAATGGGCCAGTGTTGATGGACACTGTCGATGTGGGTCCCACATGAGAACTAGGTGGACCTTATATCGTTGTGCTAGTGGGGGCGAATCATTGTGATATTACAACCAAAAAGTCGTTAAATGACCATGGTGGCCCTATGGATACAACTTGGAAGATGTTGCTTGAGACCATTATTGGAAAGCAATGTAAAGTGAGAGTGAACCTTCCAAATCATGTACATTTCACTCTAAATGTTATGCTTGGTTACCAGGAGAATATAATTCCCATCTCCAGCCATTACTCACATTGTGGCCAGTCTTTTCCCTACCATCTGTGCACACTTTCTCGTAAGTGTTTAACCTTTTACCCACGCAACGAAGTGCAGCGGACTTAACGAAATATTGTGGGTTATTCTTTTGATGTGTTGCGTGTTTGAAAAAAGAAGCAACAACAAGAAAACAGATCACCCCCAACGGGCGAAGTGACATCTATAGTTTAACTTCTAAACAAACAAACAAAAAAAAAAAAAAAGATCTATTTCGTGAAATTTATCGTCAAATCAGGATGACATATGGATCAAAACGTTGTCGTTAATAGAGCAGCCACTCCATTACATGTGGAGGGTTTTAGTTGATGAACCTTCTGCAATCGTTCAGTACAAAAGAACAGATGTAACCTGGGCCTTATTTAATGAAATCATGAATATTTCAACAAGCTTATCAACAGTGTGTTTCATGAGAATGTTTTCTTCACTTCATTGTGAAAAGTTTTTAGAAATATTCATGAGACATTTCTTCTGCACTCTCAAATTTCTGCAAAGTAAAAAGTGCTGAGTGAAGACTGTTCATGAAATAGGAGCTTAGCAAAAGTCGACGAGAGAGAGAGACATTCTATATGCATAGAGAATTGGTTGCCGTGGTGGTGTAAGGAACAGGATACCCAACTCTGAAGTCCAGGTTCGATTCCTGGCCACGGCGGTTCTCAATGTTTCAACACTTGCCATACACAAGGTTATTTGTGAAAAAGGTAATAACATCTATTCTTTCGCACTGAACGATTGCAGAAGATTCCTCAACTAAAATTTTTACATGTAGTAGAGTGCCTTGGCCTCGTAACCAGCCATGAGGAGTTGGGAAAGTGTCGACGAGAGAGGAGTATTCTATATACACAGAGAATTTGCCGTGTCGTTTTGGTGTAAGGATATATACAACCGGCAACTGGGAGATCCGAGTTCGAGTGCCGGTCACGGCGACTATCAATTTTTCTGTGTTCGTTTCAGTAAAAGACTGCCAAACTGTTTCGTGGTAGCTCTCGCCTTAGTGTAATAGTAGAGCGTCGGATCGGTGGTCGGGCGACTGTAGATTCCCGGCGAGGTAAAATATTTTTATCTGCTCTTTGAAATAACTGTACTTCTTTGTTGTTCTTGTAATTATTTGCTCCTTTTTGTTTCCCTTTGCATTTTTCAATATTTTACACATTTTTTAAAATAAAAACTTACACACTACAACGAAATAAGTTAGAAAAGTCAAGTTAGATTATTTTCGTTATACGCACCTTCAAACTTTGTTGTACACTGACGAATCGTTGATGTACACTGACGTTCATAGAAAATGGCCTAAGCCCGAAAAGTGGCATAATGTGGCAACACCAGGCACGTAGCCAGACGATGGTTTGGGTGGGGAGATCCAAGGACTGTCTGGGTGTGATAATTTTGCAAATAATGATACTATTTAAAAAAAAATGAATTTCGAGTGGGTGCGGACTCCCAGGACCCCCCTTCTACGAACATCCGTGGGCAATATCACATTTATATCAAGCACTTCACATACTGATAATCATTTATATTGATTCAGCGTTGTTGATTACTTGATTTTGCAAGTATGAATCCACCCACATAGCAGAGTACGTCCCTGGGACGTCCCATTAGATCCCATTAACGTCAGATTTATCAAGCTCCCAAAGCGATGTCCTAAGGACGTCCGTGGGATAACTCTGTGGGCAATACAAACAGTTCATCCCGTATGGAGGGCCCCTGGATGTCCCCCGGAAAGCCGTGCGGGATTACCTACCTGGAATTTCTATAAATTAAATCGACCTTACTATTATTATTATTAATTTAATTATAACTATACGAAGGATATGCCTTCGTATAGTTATACGGAGGATTAATTGTAACTATACGTCCCATGGATGTAAACGGGACTTAAAACAGGACGTCCTACGGAAGTCCCAATATCCTGCCAGGAGATCCGTCAGATGTCCCTGGGACGTCATTTTGCTATGTGGGCATCTGTCATTTTTCTTATGTATCTTGTGTACGTTTGATCGTTTCGAATATTCGTATTCTTTAGGAAGAGGGGGAGGGGTATAAGGGAAAGAGGTCAAAGTGGGATGGTCTGGCAAAGTGACATTTCGTTGTTTCCGAGCGCATGCGCAACGAGGAAATTTACAGTTGGTATCACTGTAGAGAGGTTAGTAACGGCAACTCAATGACATAATGGGAAAGTACACTTGCTGCTTGGCACGAACCGATTACATTCGGAGAAAGCTACAAGAGAGTTCAGTATTGGAAGCGGAGAAATAAATGCAATGCTACTACTTTTCCAACTTAACAGAGTGACATTGACATGCTTTCCCTCAGGAGACATTCCGATGTCTCCACTTCAAGAATACATAAGGAAAAAGGAAAATAGCACACTGAATGACACATTGTTTTTAAACTAGATTTAGTGATATTTGAAGAAATAGTTGTTCTATAAAAAATTGAGATAATTTGTATGTTATTGGAGTTACTGGTCTCACACCAGGCGCCTCCCCAGGTGGCGGATAGGGGAATACCGACCAGATATGGTGGGTACCGAAAATATTCCGGGGCGGACCAAAACCAGTACTGTTGCCTTGCAGTTAGTAGAGGGATCTACAAAGGCTAGGGGAAGATAACCCCGAACAAAAATATCATGGTGAGGGGAAGCAGCATCACCATTACCACTCTGAGGCTGAAGATGAATTACATCCGCAAGGCTCAGAGATGGACAGAGAACGACATCTTGAATGTCTACCTTTACTGCGAGGTCGTAGAACTGACAACTCTACACCGCTAAAACGTGTCAAGAAATAGTAACAGATGGTTCATGGATTCTCCTGGGGTAAAATATTCCGGAGGTAAACTAGTCCCTCATTCGGATCTCCGGGCTGGGACTGCTTCAGGGGGCTCCAAGAACAGGATTAAGAAAGACCTTAGAATAGGAACGTGGAACGTACGAACATTATACCAAACGGGCGCTCTTCAGGTGGTGGTACGAGAGACCGAGAAGTACGAGCTAGACATATTAGCGATACAAGAAGTTCGGTGGGAGGCTCAAGATAGCATCCCACAGGGCAAGTACACTTTCTACTACGGGGGAACACAGTCTCACGATTTCGGAACAGGGTTCCTCATTAAGAATAGTATCCTTCAGGCGGTTCAGAATATAGAGTTCGTAAACGAAAGACTATCGTACGTTACGATACGTACTCGATGGGGCAACACGGTTTTATTAAACGTCTATGCTCCGACCGAGGTGGCTACTGATAACGACAAAGATATATTCTACGATGAGCTAGAAAGCTTGTTTGACCGATTACCGAAGTATAATTCGAAAATTGTGTTGGGTGATTTCAATGCAAAGGTAGGGAGGGAAGAAAAATATAGACCTACCATAGGCAAATACAGCCTTCACGAAAAGACCAACAACAATGGAGAAAGACTGATCACTTTCGCGATTTCGAAAAACCTACTGGTAAAGAGCACGTACTTTGAGCACAAAGACATACACAAATACACATGGGTATCTCCGGACGGCAAAACTCTCAACCAGATCGATCACGTATTAGTAGACAGACGAAGACACACCGACATAATGGATGTTAGGTCATACAGAGGAGCGGAAGGTGACACCGACCATCAATTAGTGATCACAAAAGTAAGGGAAAAGTTATGCAACGCGAACAGAGAAAACAAGGAGCCCAAACAACTTAAATTCGAAGTGAAACGATTAAATAATCCGAGCATAAAAGCAGATTACCAACTTGAACTCTCAAATAAATTCAAAATGCTAGCCGACTCGAATAATAATAATGTTGATACTCTTAATGAAATTGATGTGGGAGGCAATTCGTGAAACAATTAAGAGCGCAGCGAAGGAACGTGTATGTGAGAAGAAACAACAGAAAAACAAACCTTGGTTTGATGAATGCCTTAAGCTTCATGAGGAACGAAAACAAGCAAGGCAACGATGGCTAAGTAATAAAAGCGAAGCAAATATCAACCACTACACGCGAAACGAAACGCCACACTCGGGTTCAGAAACAAAAAGCGAGAATATCTGACGCAGAAGATTCAGGAGATTGAGGAAAACGGGAAGACAAATAACATACGTGATCTATACAAAGGGGTAAACTCGTTAAGGAAAGGTTACCAGCCGAGGTTAGGAAAAATTAGAAATGAACTTGGAGATCTCCAGGCTGATCCGACTAAAACTGTCGATGTGTGGAAAAGTTATTTCGACAAACTTCTTAATGTACACAACGGGGAAGAAACAGAGGAATTTGAAATCCATACCGCAGAACCGTGGGTTCCCGAACCTAGCGAGATCGGGATCGAAATGTCGGTAAAGAAATTGAAAAATTTCAGATCACCAGGAATAGACAATATTCCAGCCGAATTAATCAAATCAGGAGGAACAGCACTAATCAAGGAACTACATAAATTGATAAGTGCTATATGGAGAAAGGAGGAGCTCCCAAAGGAATGGAAAACCTCAATAATAGTTCCGATTTACAAAAAGGGCTATAAATCGGACTGTAATAATTACCGCGGAATCTCGTTACTTCCAACCTGTTACAAGGCATCAAGTAATATTCTGCTAACACGCCTAAGTGTATACGTAGATGAAATAATTGGAGATCACCAATGTGGATTTAGATGAAATAGTAGATCCACATTGGACCAGATTTTCGCCTTGAGACAAATTTTGGAGAAGAAATGGGAATACAGTTGGACGGTTCATCAGCTATTCTTTGATTTTAAGAAAGCATATGATTCTATCAAAAGGGAAAAGTTACACAGTATCCTGATACCATTTGGAATTACGAATAAATTGATTCAACTAGTGAAGATGTGTCCTAGCGACCCCATAAGCAGAGTACGGATAGGTAATAATATGTCAGATAGTTTTAAGATTCGCAACGGATTGAAACAAGGCGATGCCTTGTCACCACTACTGTTTAACTTTGCGTTAGAATATGCGATTTTAAAAATTAAAGGGGACAAAAAGGGACTGGTTGAATGGTTTGAATCAACTGTTCGTATACGCGGATGATGTAGATTTAATAGGGGACGATATAGATGCACTACAAAGCAACACCGATGTCTTAGTAGAATCGTGCGATGAGATAGGTCTACAGGTAAACACAGATAAAACAAAATACATGATAAGAGCCGAAACACAGGAAATGAAGGAAATAAAAACATAAGAATTAGGGATGAGGTCATAGAGAAAGTAAACAAATTTAAATACTTGGGAGCATACGTAACAAGCAAAAATGAGGTCACGGAAGAAATAAACAGTCTCTTAGTATTGGGGAACGCATGTTTCTATTCAGTCCAAAAACTTCTAACATCGCGATTAATATCAAGGAAATTGAATGTAAAAATATACAGAACGGTTATTCTGCCGGTAATACTTTACGGTTGCGAATGTTGGAGTACGACCCTAGCAAATGAACATAAATTACGTGTATTTGAGAATAAGGTCTTGAGAAAGATATACGGGCCGAAACGCGACAAGATGACTGGAGAGTGGAGGAGGCTGCATAATGAAGAACTCCACGGACTGTACGATTCACCAGATGTTGGAAAAATAATGAAATCGCGACGACTAAGGTGGGCAGGCCATGTAGCTCGGATGCGGGAAAAACGAAGATTATATTCTATCCTGGTTGGAAGACAGGATGGAAAGAGGCCATTGGGAAGACCAAGACGTCGTTGTGAGGACAATATTAGAAGAGATTCTCGAGAAGTAGGTGTTTGTGATGAAAACTGGCTTGATATTGTCCAGGATAGAATTCAATGGCGAACGTTTGTTACTGCGGCGATGAACTTGCGAGTTCCATAAGCCATAGAGTTAGTTATAAGCTTAAGATTTTCTGAAATCACAGTTGGGAAAGTTGTTCATTTCTATTGTTTGAATGTTTCGTTTAACTGCAGCTGTAGAAGGCAGCACCCAGAATTTTGTTGTGTACTAATTTAGTAGGGAAGTTTTCATGTTACTAAATTTATTGTACACTACTTTCAATTAGATTCTCACATGGCGTTTGAATTTCATGTATTTTTAATATATACTGTAGTCAATTCGAAAATTTATTCGCTCTTTTTAAACAGGATAACAGGACACTTAAGTTGCAAGTGAAAATGAGAACCGACAAGATTCCCTATATATTTGTTTCTAGAAATGGCCAAAAAATCCTGATGACGGAGTTTTGTATAATACATGTAGCGTTTGTAATGTAAAGATTATTATTATTAATAATAATGTTATTATTACTTCTACCACCTTTTGAAATCGGTATCATTCTATCAGCTTGTATTTCCATTTCCGTAATTTGCCTATTTATATTGCATGAATAATTCTTGAATTAATTTATAAGATTATCATGTTCATAAAGGTGATTTTAATCTATAAAGAAATCAATACATACGAAATGATAAAAACGTGCGTTCAAAAATGTTCTTGCACTGAATCGTATTCTAGCATTTGTATGAGAAACTCAGACTTCTTTATATCCAGAGTTGGAAACACAACTTCAAATTGCTCTCCACCAATGACCTCTTTCTAAAAACGATACTAGACTGACTGCTGCAATTGAAAATTCCATGGATATATGAAGCCAGGGAGCGGAGAGGACACTTAATCTCATTCGTCCACTTACAGTCTAAACCAATATGGACCAAATTTTCTGTTCTAACTCAGTTTTTTACGCTTGATAAAGACAATATAAAATTAATTGTATGAACGGTAAAATCACTATGGCTTACGCCCTTCCCGATTTTTTTACGCTTGATATTACTGTGCTTGTTTTCTTATTTATGTCTTAAGTATTGCAAAAAAAAAAAAAAAAAAAGAAGAAATATTATTTGCAGTATTTTCTATTATATGCATTGTACAGTATCATATTATATTAATAACTTTAGAATTAGGACTTAAATACGAAAAAGGACCGCACAGCGATAAGAAGCGTGTAAAACTGAGTTAGAACTGAATATTTGGTCTACATTGGATTAGACTGGAAGCGGACAAACGAGTTTAAATATTTGCTCTGGCGTCTATCTTTCCACACTAAGCAGTCACTCCAGTATTACGTAGAGCTCGATGCTCTCCACACATGACTACCTCTAAAACCAATGACTTCTATCAAAAAACGATACTGGACTGATTGCAGCCATTGAAAAAATTCATGAATATATGAAGCCAGGGACCGGAAAGCACACTCAATCTCGTTTGTCCACTTCCAGTCTAAACCAATATGAACCAACTCAGTTTTTTACGCTTAATAATGCTGTGTGGCCCGTTTTTTAAATTTATGTCTTAACTCTGGCAAAAAAATGTAAATATTATTTGCTGCATTTTCTATTCTATGCAGAGTACGATATACTCTTACATGAATAACTCGGGAATTAAGACTTAAATAAAAAAATCGGGCTACATAACGATAAGAAGCGTATAAAACTGAGTTAGCAATGAAAATTTGGTTCACATTGGATTAGACTGGAAGTGGACAGACAAGTTAAAATATTTGCTGTGGCGTCTATCTCTCAACACTAAGTAGTCACTCCAGTAGGCCTATCGTTTACGTAGAGCTCAATGTCTAAACCTAACAACATTCACGGTGTCTTTTGTAAAACATAATTCGGAATGTAGGTGAGGGAGCGACTGTTCAGATCATAGAGTCAGGAAGAAAATAGAGAGAACATACATGACGTCACATGAAGCCAAATTCGGCTCATCGGCAGCCATCTTGTGTAGCCCCATTAGAGTCCCTCTATACCGAGTACTGTGAGGATTGCCTTTTTCGATAGAGGATGAGTGCATCTGAGAGAGGCAATACTCGGTAAAGAGGGTCTCTGAATATGGGGCCACACAAGATGGCCGAAATGCCTCGTCCCTTCCATCTCTTGGTTTCATTCCCCTCTCTAACAAAACAGCCTAATATTCCCTCTATTTATATTCCTAACTCTATGGTTCAGATGATGGAAAAGAAGAGGTTCGTAGTTCCTTAAATATAACCGGAACATCTGTTATATCTGTTGTTATCTTTTTATTATCTTTGTTTTCTAGTACGGTACGCAATCTTGTAAGCTTAGGAGAGAGTTTAAATAGCAGGACCAGACGTTAAGTAAAGAATCGGAACAGCGGGGCGTTTCGTAAAAAAAGAACAACAACAGAAAATTAATTATCTCGGAGGAAACACCCGATTGCAAAGACGTAGGCCCACGCTAGACCATGGTTTAGGGTAAACTGGTGCATTCGAAAATCGATGTTTTAGCCTATAAGCCTAACTTAAACTAAGACTAAACTCCGTTTTTGCAATCGGCCCGTAAAATTTATGTGTGTGAGCACGCGAAGAAATAAATATTATGAAATATCTTGTATGTTCCGTGTCTTTTTTTCTACGGCGATGAGAAGTTGAAAACGGCAGAGCTGAGCTGACTTAATTCCCAATCGTCGGATATTTTTGTAAAGGATATATAAAAAAGCTTGTTCTTTAGTACGCAAAACGCTAAGAAAACATGGCAACAACACAGAAAACTGAGGTAGGTATGTAAACAATGTTTCAATCAATAATAGTATTATTTTTCACAGTTTAAAGCACCAACCACTCTTACTTTTCAAATATGCCTCGTATATATAAAACTTAAAATAAATCTCAACAGTGTAACGTAATACCTAAAATGCAACAAGAGGAAAAGAGTTTACGCGTGAAATGTGATGAAATAGTACCTAAACACAACGGTACAATATGACCCTATTGAGTTAGACGCTATAATATGAGGAAACGTGAGATGACTACAACGTTTATTAGACAAGAGATTTGCGGAAATAGAATTAACGAACCTAATTTTCTGTGCAGCCTATAGCCGACAACTGCGCAAATCCGAACTTTGAAAGTCTTCCTCGTAGCAATTACAATAGTTTCGTTGTAACTAACTAGCAACAAATTAGATGAAACTTCGTAAGCAAACAAGGATAAAATTAACACTTTTAATTGAGGATGAAGAATACATAATTATTTAAATATTACAATATCAAATAATTTTTTTTTCAACAGTATAGATTTTTGGAGACTTCTTAAAATCTAGCTTCTAATAGGTAGTAAGTAAATAATTTGCAGAAAGGCATGTTTTTACTTCACCTTTTTGTTTATGGGTTAGCGGTACTTACAAACTTCAATTTGTTTTCTAAGATATTTGTTATCAAAACACAGATAATTTTACCGAGGCATGAGTGTTATTAATGAATGCAATTCAAAGAACAGTTTAAAGATGAAATAGAAGAAACTTACACACTAAATCAAAAGGGCGAAATATTCAATCTTCTTAGAGTGGAAAAAAGAACCACTTTTTTTAGAGCGTAATTTTCAATCGAAAACTTTTATGCTTTGGTTCGAAAATGTGATCTTTCTAGATGGAATTCCGATCCGTTTAGATGTATTTTATTGTTGAAACTTGAAAGAGTGATTTATTTCTTATCTTTTTACAGTAATTTTCAATGCATCATGGCTACTAGTCACGTTTGCTGTCTGCCATTTGTTACTGCAAAGGTTATCGAAAGGCGAAGTCATACTGTGAAATTTAGCGCGTTGCGTTTAGTTAAAAATGACAACAGAAAACCTGAAAACTTTTCTCAGTGACAAAATTATACCAGAAGACGTCAGAAGTAAGATATGTAATCTTTGAATGTTGTTCTGAAGTACGAAAGAAACCATTTCGAAGGCGTACCATTTTGAATAGATGGAAATTCACCTAAATAAAATACTATGCCTACGTTCCCATCGAAATGAACTACCATAGATCCCATCTTTTCTCGAGCGGAAATTTTTCATCTATTCTCCGATGAAAATCCATTCTAAAAGAGTGAGTGGTCTCTCTTTCCAATCTCAAAAGGTGGAATATTCAGCTCAAATCGAATGGAATTTCACTTTTTGAATTTAGTGTGTCAGCCTAACGCAGGTTTTTCTATGGTTTCTCCGATTCTCACCAGCCGAATTCCAGGATGACACCTTCGCAAAAGATCAAGATAGCTAATTTCCACATTTCTTCTTGCACTTAGAGTTGTAGAGTGTCAGACGTGGTGGTGTTTGATATTAAAATCTTGTAAAGGTTAAGTTAGGAAGGTTACATTTCCCACGACCGTATTGGGACAGTAAACAGCCACAGAAGTGATGTCAACAAACAAAGGGTGTGAACACATGGAGTCAAGTGAGCACATGGCGTGAGTGAACATAGCACTATTCCGAGTGAGTAATGTCTCGATTGTATGGAGGTTTGTTCTGTTAAACCTTTTAAAAGAAATGGTCCGTCTTTCAATCGATGATAATGAAAGAGTTGACTGACGGACTTTATGTGTCTTCGTTCACTTGACATAAATGCCCGTGAAGCATGTATAAAATGTTCAAAAGGAAGCATTTATTTATAAGTAGTAACAAAATATAGTAATGTATTCATAAAATAAGATTTGACCTGTACGGGAATCGAACCCAGGCCATTTCCTTTCCCAATACCCTTCTTATTCCATATTTTTGCCTCCGAACAGTGTTCGCCGAGAGACGTCATCACTCAGATTTATGATAAACAGTTATTTGTACAATTCACATAAAGAAACTTAGGGCAGATCCGATGACAATATACTAAAGTTCGGGTACTAAAACTAACGTGAATTCTTTAAAATGGAGAAAGATAATCAAATGAAAAGGACCTGTCAGCTTTGGAGTCACCAAAATTAAAAACGGACGGATAGATCAAGGTCACTGAACGGAAATCTGAAATCAGTTTCGCTCTATCTACTTTTTTGAGGCATTAGGCGCTGCGTTATAAACGATAGTACAGATGACAGTTTTTGAATATGCTAAGAAAACAAAAAAGGAGGTAAATGAATTGAACTTATTTCGAGTAATAAAGTGAAAAAGACATTGAAAAAGGCAGACATTTTTACGCACAACAGGTTGTTCAGAGATAAGTAGCCGAAATATGTACATTGAATCCTGCAGTGGAACTATGAGTAATACCTGTTCAAGGTCACAGTAACACGGAGCCACAAGCTGCCGAAAATGTGGAAAATGTACTTAAGAAAGTACTTCATATTTCCAATATCATAAACAGCAGAGCTGATGCGGCATGCTATCTCAAAGGCTTTAAACTTGCTATATCCAAAATGTACGAGAATATTCTAAAACTGTGCAATGGGTGCGCAAGGGACTCTGCAAGAGAAGTAGAGGATTTTCAGAAATTCTCTAAAATAAAGGTAGGTCAAAATGATCGTGGCTAAGAAGACTTTCAATGCGAGTAAAGACGACATACGTAATGACCGCTATCCAACCGGGCAATGATATTATCTCTCACTGACAACAAACGGACCAAAAGTTTTTTAAAATGTAATTCCTACTCCTGTTTGTTATGCATCCACGCATGTTTCATAAGAATTTTATCAATTTAACATTTTTCTAGGAAACCTTATAGTACAGCGTGTACCCAAGAAAATATTTGCCATTCCAACCTTGCAGGGATCTATTCACATACGAGGAGCATAGTGAAAGAAGAGTAAATGTCCACTTTTGACAGAAAAAATGAGCTTGCACTCGTAATAAGTAGTACACAGGGACAGCTAACGTATAGGAAAGTTTCAATACAAAAGCACAAATAGTCCACAAGTTTTAGCAGTTTTAAGAATGTGAAATACTTGGGAGTAAACGAGAGGATTAGACTATAAAATGTGTTTTACGAGAAATAACCTTTCTTGGACACCCCTTTCTTACTCTTCAATTCTCATAATTAAATTCTTATGTTGGAAAAGTGTTTTTTTTTTTTAAATCGGGTTAAACGGGGAGGGCGAAAATATAAGTAGTTTGTTTTTTTCTCTGAGTTCTATGTTAATTTGTTGCATTGAAACCATTGTCTCAAGGACTGAACCTTGTGGTGAACCTCTTTCGCTTGTTGTTAGTGTGGTGGACTGCACTGAGTGTTGTCAAATACAAGTTCTTTCCTCTTGATGAAACCGATACTGCTGTCGCGCACCGTGCAGAAATCGACGCTATGCACTGTAAGTTGTGTGGAAAGGATCCGGTATTGGTCAATAGGAAGTGTCCTCTTCCTTTAGGAAACAACACTTAACTTGGTGTGGCAAAAGTTGTTAAGATTTCGAGTTCACTTCCTTTCTCAATACCCTAACAAGATGACACCATACGTCAATGGTATCAACCTACTTGATTATTCAATCTCAGAGTGTCCTCTGCCCAGATTTTAACGCCGTCCAAGAAGCGAGGCGACTCCAATTCTCTTTGAGTCGAGTGTGCACTCAACTCGTATAAGGTAAATCGAAAACATTTTTAGTAAGATAATAAAATATTTATTCAATAAAACTAGCTATGAGACATAAGCTATTCCGATACTTCTTTTATATCCTACATTGATTTCTTACATCCAATAGAAACATTAACAACTTTACCAAGATAGAAACATCTATGAAAATACTCATTGAATTGCTTTTCCTCGCTACCATCTTTTCAACTTAATGTCGTGTTATCTTTACCTACATTAAAGGTTGTGAAATACATATCATCCATATATAATTGATATGAACCTTTCTAACTTTCTTACCCGACATCTCTTACGACCAGAAACTACTTGACACACAAAACAAACGCAACCTAACGCAAATACAGCTTGTTTGACAGGTGACGAAAAGTGAGGTAAAGTTTTCTTAAAGTATGATCTTTCAGTATAAACGTATCGTAGTTATTTCAAAGTAATAATAACAGTTCAAATCTGTAGTTAATTAACTCAGAAAACCCTAATCTATAACCTAATCCAACAAACATAGCGCTAAATCCATCAAATCAATCCGAACGTAAACTAACCTATTTGCCTTGTACTGGAACTCAACCTAACATCAAAATAGTTCGTACTCATGTGACACATGAAGTACCCATAACAAAATTACCAAACAGAATACGAGTGATCTGAGGTATTAACTACTCCCGCACCCTCCATGTTCCCGGACTAAGCACCAACAGACTACCATATCTTTATACTTCTAAGTCCCTTCCTGAAAAGCAGGGTGTTCAAAAACAGGGATAGTGCGAAAGTACCTTGAGGGACTTCACTCCCTGACGGGAGCCATGTTTCTCCACGGACGGAATTGAGAACCTTGTGAATCATTGGAGGAGACTGTTTTGAATAAGCAGGGTTTGTTTGATCCATTGCAAAACTCAGTAATAGTGTGAGATACGAAGACGACCGTTTATTTCGGAACAACCTGGTGTTTGGAAAATAAATGCTATCCTATCCAAGGGCAAAAGTACCTGTTATTCATAGCAGGAAGTTGAATAGTCCTGTATTCGCTGACCATCCTGAATGAGTTTTTCAAAGACTTTTTTTTCAACTTCACAAGGCGAATGAGGTAATGGTACATAAACAAATTCTTTGGTTGCTACCTTTTGCATCCTTGAGCCAGAAGAATGCTTGTCGAGAGATAAGCTTATAAAATGCACTTCTCTTGAAGTGACCCTACCTGACTCGGGCATAGGTGACCCCGACCAAAACTTGACCTGCTGACCTTATTCACACGATCTTGATCAGACTGACTCGGTGAACCAGTCCAGGGGCGGATTGGCGCGGCCCGTCCCTTTTTTATTGGGACGGTAAAGCTACACAATAAAGACCACTTAATCCTCTTTTGCTACTACTACTAGCGTTAGGGTCTTGATGTTTTTCCAAAATTAGTAATTTTGATTCACAAGACATTTTATGACCAACATAAAGACAGTGCTGAAGTTATATTCTCAGGAGGCCCACTGTAAGGCCCCTAACATGTCGAATGTTTAATGGTAAGCACACGTTACTTTAACACATGAATATTCTTTTAAAGCATTATATTTACTTAGTACTTCGTATTTTGAAACCTACTATACTATTTTGATAAACCAGTATCATAAGGGACCTTGCAAATTCTGTTTGGGGGCCTACTACCTTAAAAGGGGCTTTGGGACACACGAGCCACAACGCCCACTACCAGGAGAGCCCTTGAAAATTTTAACATATTTCCAGCTTCTCTGAAGCTTAGTAATAGAAACAAGTTGAAACCATAGTTTGATGAGAATAATGAATTCACCCGAATTTCAAGTATAGAATTTAATTTCCCTATGATTTTCTTAAGAAGAAATTGTAAATGTTGAGTATTACAAATTACTAAAAGCAGTTCATATCTTATAAATGTTTAATTTTGAAATTTTTCTACTCTCGCGCCAACTATATCTAAAAGTCTAATCGACTATACAGGACATAGTTTGTCCGGAAGGCGAGTTTTTTTTTTAATCTACCCAGAATAAGCCGTCCTTATTTGTAATTGGTGTTGCTGCTCGATTATATCACAGCGACCACTCTCCGCCTCCACGACTGCGGTGGCTTTTCTTTTATAAACGGACTTAAAAGTACCGCCATAGTTTTTTTATATCTGTACGTTATTAATGTGTAACATTGTTATCATGTAAGGTATGAGTTTCACAATAACATGTACTGTTTTTTATTCTCCAGGTTTTGTAGTTTTAAAATACATGAATATCCCGGATGGGCCCCCCAAATAAATTTCCCGGGTGGGCCCTTTCGTTACCAGTCTGCCCCTGAACCAAATGACCAAACTAACTCTGACCTCTAGTCCTGATCGATTCTTGACCTTCCAATTCACCTGGTGGCCCTATCTTCGCTCGATTTGACGTAATCTTGTTCATGCGGCTTGAATCAATCAATATGTTCATTTGTGAGACACACACATTCTTTCAGAATAACCTTCCAAAAGGTGGGTGGGTGGATTTGCACATTCTAGGGGGTATTTTTGTTGATTGCGTTATTACTATTGTTAGAAACTTTTCGACGTCGTAGTGTTGACCCTATAGCTCCAGGGGTAACAAAGTAGTTCTCGTGTCACCCCTGAAAGAAATACTTCAAACGCAACAGTTTTATAACAAGGAAAGAATTTACTACTTACCTTTCGGGTCACCGGGCCAATGCTCGATATTCGGCCTGATCCAGTGACCCGGCTTCGATCCAGTGCACGGCAATTCCTCTTTCTTTAAGAGAACATTCCTATATGCTAATACTACTTGTAAATATATGTTTTTTTGTACTTTCATAGGCGCTTTCCACATTATAACACCTTGTCATTCTAAGGTAAGATTATTTGGAGGATGTTAGAAAGGCTAATATATTTTGTATTCTAAAAATTCTACAACATATCTGTTGTCTTATCCCTTCATTTGTTTCGTCTACAGGTTTTACATTACGACGAGCTTTCTCTTTCAAACATATTGCTTTTCAGCAATATTACTTTATAGGTAACTTCCCGAATAGAGAAGAAAGATTGTTTCCTTAAATCTAAACTTGCACGACAAGGTGTTAGCCATTCTTTGGGGATTTTCTATTCTATAGGAGAATATGGTATCACCCAATGTTCGATTTGTGTACTTTGCAGAGATGGGGAAGAATTTCTCAGACACGTACATTAACATTTGAACTACATTTCATGGTGTTAATTCCAATTTAAAAATCGTCAGATTTCCGTGACCCACTCTTTAGATTTCCGCACTTTACGTCCGTTCATATTCCAAGTTGGAAGTATATTTCGACAAACAGAGCCAGGGAAGATTTTTTTTACAGAAAGCGGGAAATCCCAACCATCCCCGGCTACAAATCGAACACTAGCTACCACCCATCCGTAATAGTACATTTCCAACAGTCTCCTATAATGTCTGATATTTTGCTTATTTTGAGTTTTTCCCAGAATTTTCCTGGTATTTCTTAAAGAATTCCCGAGCACCATATTTAGCCATTGAACATTTTAAACCACTTTTTCATATCAAGTTTCTTACGATTCAAATGCTCTACTTTCATTTGTTGGTTGCAAAGAAATCGTAAGTTACAGCTTATGCGATTCTAGTATTTTGATACTATTACTTTTAGTTCATAAGTATTTCGTTGTCTTAATTTTTACATTACTGTTTTGTTCTCGTATCATACACTCCTTTCTTTGATCTATCCGTGTAGAAGGTTCTTGTTTCATATCTTACTTTCATTATATGTATTTACTGATTTGAACGTGTCAAATCCTTCCACTCTCAATGACTCCATCTCTAAACCTTCCTCTCTTTCTCTTTTTCAGAATTCAGGATGAATTTCTGCATTCTTTTGAACTTATTGCCTCGCAACATGATTTGACACCCCAGCAACGCCAATTTCTTCTGTCATGCTGTCTCATAACTCCCTCCCACCGTCTTGTCCCTTTGCTTTCGCAGGGCGACTTTCTTGCTTTATTGTCCTCTTGCAATATCCGCCACGAACTTTGCTCTTTGACTCGTTCTGTTCTTTATGACAACTCTTAGTTCTGGTTGTCCCGCACTTTTTATGAACTACACGACTCCCTTTCAAATATTGTTTTTCTTTAACACATGCATTTGAAAACAAATATTTTAACACTCTTGTGAATTTCTGGTGATCCTCTTCTTTTACATGTTAGAACTCTGCTATTGCTTCTCCGTTTTAGTGGATAATTTTAACCTTTTCAGTGCTATTTGTTTTATTTTTTTCTACCATGGCTCGCACCTCCTTTTGATTTAATTCCAAAGTTAGGATAGTTATGACTCAATTACGTCATTTCTAGCTCCAAGGATGTTTCTCTATTTTTTGCCATACACTATCAGTTCTCTTATTGGCTTATTGGATCCTTCGTTTGATTTTTTTTATAAGGTTCCTCTTCTGATTAATCTTTGTACTGGTTTTAGTTCAGTTTCTCAAATATCACGTGACGTTTTTCTATATCACTTGCTTTTACAGTCATCATTTTGTTCTCACAATAGCGTAGTGTTCATCATGTTATTTGTTGTTGTCTTAGGGTGTCACGTCTTTATTTGGGGCTACATTTTACACAATATTTTATTCACGTTTTTCTAACTTTTATATCAGATACTACTAGGAAGACAAGTTTTCTCCTTGATTACGTACAGTTTCTCTATTTAAGTACAGCGTTTTTTTCCTCCTGTTTCTTACAGTTCATCGCAATCTAGTCGGTTTTACTCAATCTTATAAGGGCCTCGGTGGCTCAGTGGTAGAGCGCACACCTATGGTACGTGAGGACCATGGTTTGATCGCGGCTCGTGCCATGTGGACTTTGCGGTGGACAAACACCTGTAAGTGGTTTGTCTCGAGGTTCTCCCGTTTCCTCTTACTTTCTTCAGTCCACTAAGCTTCCAGACTGTAAAAAAAACATTTGGGAACGTTTTTTCGATATATCTAATAATGTTCCAGATAAATATAAGTATTTGCAGAAGTCCTGCTGTAGCTGAAAATTGTCTGTCAGAGACTAAAAAATACCGAGAGATTTCTTTGCAAGGGCGCCCATATGGGGGGGGGGCAAGGGGGGCGCTCGCCCCCCCCTAACCGGAGAAAATTATACTATGCAAGATAGAAAACAATAATGAAATGTTTATATGTACTTTCTATATTTTATTTTATTTATATATTTATTGTCCACACAACAAGCTTTGAAACCCAATTAGAGTGTCGATATTTAAAATGCTCATTTACAGACATTTTTTATTACAATATTTCTAAATGCGTTCGAAGACAAGGACAGATCACATATATCCAATTCGACGGAAGTACTACACATTTCATTGTAGGTAGTTACATATTTTCCAGATTGGTGATTTCATAATTATATTGTCCTTGCCTTTTTGCAGTGGAAGAGACCAGTGTTATCTACGCGAGTTTTTCACGACGGGATACGAAACTGTAACGATGATACCAAGTTTGTGCAGTCAAAGCCAGTTTGAATTATTTTCCTAAGAAATAACAGATCAGAAAGAAACGTTGTTAAATTTTCTTCCCATTCTTATTACAAATGCTAGAATTTTAAAAGCTTCATTTGTAATAGTTTTTATGTGGCTGTTAAACGTTAATTTAATATCAAACGTGACACCAAGATTCTTTATCTACGTCGGGCCTACTTATGAATTTAACAATTAAATCTATAAATCGTTTTATTTGTACTGAATGATAAAATTTCGTATTAATTGCAAGTTGATTGATAACGCACCAGTTAGTAAAGTTGCCTAAACTATGCTGTAGTTTTATGGCATCTTCATGAAATTAATTTTAGCATATATTTGAGGTCATCCGCAAATAGCACTTTTTCATTATCTGGTAAGAATTGCGGTAGGTCATTAATGAACATGAGGAATAACAACGGTTCAAGATTCGAGCCTTGCGGGACACATGCCAGTGCTATATATTCGTCAGGTTTGTGTTCCTTAAATAGAACAGACCTTCTGCGATTAGTTAGATAAGAGCACATGAACCCAATCAAAGGCAGAGAGAAGTGATGGTGATTTAATTTAGCTAGTAATACATTGTGATTAAGTCTGTCAAATGACTTTTCAAAGTCAATATAAATTGCATCGACTTGCTTTCCTTTGTCCAACGAGTTTTCAATAAAATCTGCAACAATTGTAAGGTTCGTTACCGTGGATTTTTGTGAAACAATGGCATGTTGTTTAGTTGAGATAATTGCGTTCAAATGATTAATAATTCGTTGATATACAATCAGTTCAGATAATTTTGCAAAGATTGGTAAGATTGCTATAGGCCTGTGGTTGGTAATTTATCGTCTCTTGTTTGTTTTAGGTAGAGGACAAACTACAGCAGATTTCCATAAATACATGTTTTTAGTGCCAAGTTGAACGCAATCAATAGGGAATATTTAAATTTATCAATACATCCTTTCACTATATACCATCAGATCTAACTGTCGTTTTGGATTTTAGATTCTTGACAGCCTTTCCTATTTCGTTAAATGTATTTGAGCAACAGGCAGTATTCAGATTTGCTGTCAAAATTACTGAACGGTTGAGAAGAGGATACAAATACTGATTGGAAGTACTGTGCAAACGTATTAGCTATTTCTTCATTGTTACACAAATCTGACCTTGAAATTTTAATATATTTGACGGGAGATGTTTTGTTTTGTTTTTAATAAATTTCCATAGTTAACCTGATATTATCACTGATATTATTTTCAGAAGTTGATATAAAGGTCTTATAGGCTATTTTTATGTCTTTCTTGACTTCCCTATGCAATCGAACAAATTCGAACAAATTCCAGGGTTTTGAATTTTCAATTTTGCATGTATAGACTTTTTATGATAAATTGTTTTAACATTGAGCTTCCTAATAACGTCTTTAGTAAACCACGACAGATACTTTTGGACAGTTTTTTTTGCAGGGGACACATTTGATAATTATTTCATAAATAATATTTTAAAGTTTACTAAGTCATTAACATTAATGTACTCTTTTAAGCATTTCCAATCAACTTCCAGTATACTTTAAGATAGGTTTAATGTACTTTATGACATGGTTCTTTTTGCGCCCTTAATTTAGTAAATATTGTAGTGGTTATCTTGTTGATAACTTTTAGTAAATCATTGAAAAACTGTCACTTTATTCTTGCCCCCCTCTGAAAACCACAAGATGGGCGCCCATGTTTCTTTGGTGTGGTTGAAGGTTCTTATTTCCCTGTTACAGGGTGATTTTCGCATATGCGCAGAAAGAGACAACTCTTTCTTATGGTAATCAAACATGCAATTCTGATCAGTGTTTGCTTCCGCCATTTTAACCACGTATTTTTAAACAAATGGGAAATATTCTCAGTGAATGGGGGATTGCAATACCTACTTGACAAATAGAAAAAAGCTAAAACATGGCGTAAGCCGTGGAGTAACTTTGTTTTCGGGATTCAGTCAACGTAGTTCTGACCTTCTATACTGTTTTGCTGTCCTGATTCCTTCAGTGGCAATTTAGTCCAGTGAATTCAATTCAATTCAATCTTACGGTGCAAAATTTTCCTCCTTCATTGGTGGTCTCTATTTCATTATTTTCTTCCACAGTTACTCCTTAGAATTATTGAGTAAATTTGAAGCCTTCTGACTAATTTCGTAGATGTTGAACTTACTCGCATGGCATCTTCGTGTTCTTTATTGATATTGGCTACGTGGTCTTCAATAGGTCGGAAATGAAAATGTGGAATACGTCGGATGCTTTCAACAATACGACACTTGCACTATCTATCGGGCCTTGCTGTAAAATAACAGATGACAGGACTAGCGCAATTCCCGCCTTACATTTTGAATCTTGGCAGTTGGAGTGTATTTAGACTTTGATGGCGGATTACTTTCTCCCGCGTGCATGTTCGAGTTCTAGCTACATTTTAAAATAAGGATCCGAAATATTTTCGTTCATATATATAATAATTTTCAAAACAAAAGAGTGTTTGGAAGATAAAGTGGAATATGCAATGGCGTTTAGTGTTGTATTGGAATTGCCAAAAATTTAAACATAAATTTTGATTGGGAAACATATTTTAATAAACCTTGTAATGGTGCATGACGAAGTATATTTTAAAAACTCGTTGTGTACAAATAGTTCTAAGCGCTTCTCATATAAGTAATTTATTCCTTAATATAGTGGACAAGACTGTATTGCTCCAAGAATTTTAATAATTTTTAATTATTCACTTGATAATTGTTTGGTTTATGCTTTTAAGAAAGTGTATATTTAGTATATGTGAGTTTCTTGTAAAAGTTCGCTACTGCTCATTTTCATCTCCCGGAAACATATAATTAATTATTCGGTTTCATTTTATAATCTTTTCAGGTGCGCACTTGTGCTCTTGAACCAATCTGGTTTGAATTATTTTGTGATTGCATTTTGTTTTTTACTTTGGACTCGGTTTGATGTTCGTTAACTATGCACTTGTAGTATTTGGGTGCTTTTAATTAAGGAGCAGGGTAGTCCATAGTAGTGGTTCATAATATGTAAAACAAAACTTGATTTGTATATGGACCAGTGTAGTAACTGTGGACTTCGGCCCGTCACGATTGGCCGTTAGCCACACCCATGCCTCTGCCGGGATTCGAGCCCGGGACCTTCCACTTTCAAAGTATGTGTTCTTTTTGTAATATGTAGTTTTTCTGTGATAAATTTGACATGGGTGATAGTCTGCCCCCTATTTTTCACGTTTTTCAGAAGTTTAGTTCCGGGAAAGAAACAGACTTTGGTGTTTTTTATGCTCCAGGACACCTAAATCTAAGAGTAAAAAATTCTATACAGAACGGTTTTGCTCTATTCTTTGTAACTGTTGTTCATTTGTGTTTTGTTTCTGACATTATGTTTTCGGGAACATTCCACGAACAACCCATGATTTCTTAAGATTCAGTAGGTTACATTGTACTTGTATCATTTTGTGCTAAGCATAACCACAGAAGTGGTATAGCAAGCGGTAAACCTGCTTTCTTTTCCTGTCTATTTTTAGTGTTTCCTTTCATGTTAGCTTATCCTTTTACGTTTACTATTTGTTTCACGAGGCAGAGTGAAAGCCTTTTTAAAAATATTTTTTAAAATATTTCTTTTATAAGTATGTTTTTTAAAAACATAAATTTGTCTTGTTCTTGTCCAGAATAGAATCTTGTGGCGAACGTTTGTTACTGTGGCAATGAACTTGTGAGTTCCATAAGCCATAGAGTAAGTAAGTGAGTAATTTGTTTAATAAGGAGTTGAGTAACTTCTTAGCTACTATTTTTGTGTTTACAATTGTTAAAATTTCCCTATATTTCAGGGCGAGTTTGCCAAGTTCCTGTGGAATTGTCTATTTTTTTTTGTCTCAGGCTGGAATCGACTTAGTGTTCCCAGAGTTTTTGCTTGGTTAGTTGCGCTTTTTATTGAACAAAGAAGTTGGTAGTAGAGGAAGGCTGTAAAACTACTTGAAGTGTATACTTCAATGTTTTTTTAAAGTATATATATATAGTAATGTGATTCTTTATTTTGCAAATGTTTAAGAATTTTACATTGTTTGCAAATAACTTAGTCTACTTCTCAACTAAACAGCAGAGTATATTTTTTGCAATCGAACATGAATGTTAATTCATCAGATTTAGTTTTGAAGATAAGATATTCGTTAAAATCAATTTAAATTGTTTTAGAGAAAGGAATTATGAGATTATGAACATACTTTTATCATCTATATCCTTTTATTTTAGTGTACGATTAGATGTAAATACAGTTTATTAATACGCGATTCAAATGTTTCATTCACTTGTTGCAATTTGTGACACTTATTTGTGGCTTCACACTGTAGAAAAGGGACTGACTACAAACTTGTCTTCGCGAAAAGAATTCAATATACGTACGAAGGTATTTTTTTATATATTTTTTCTAAATTAATTAATTATGAAATATAGTAATAAAATATACTTAATTAATAAAAAATATAAATATATAGAAACATAATTTCTGGCAAAGAAATTAAGTTCAGAAGATTCGGAAGGCTACCATCACAATCATTGCAGATCGTCATCAACAACTATGTCTTCGAAATCATTGAAAAAGTCTGTATGAACTGCTTTCTTATTTGCCGCAAACACATAAACAGGCCATCAGAACCTACCTCTTCCATCTCCATGTATGGTCCAGCTCCTTCAGGAAACATTTCATCTGCTACAACGGTAGGCTTCATGTTAACTGTTACCTACTTATAATTATGGAAAGTGACAAACGTTTCGTCAAATAAATCAAAATTACAGTAGGAATATCTCATCTAATTCCTTGCCTTTGGGTATGGCTCCCTGGATTGAAGCTACATTACCTCTCTGAATTGCCATGCTTATTCTTTGGATAAGAAAGGTGCTTACTCTATCATCACCAGATGATTCTGTGATACGCTTACCTATTTCTTTTATGAAGTTGAGGCCTTCTTTCCCCATGAACCACTGGATTCGATAGCAATAGGTATGAAATGGTACTTCTGTGCAAGATTATTATATTTTCTTCTTTTTTCCGCTTCTTTTCGACTGGCGATATTTCGCGCCTGGATTGAGGAAAAAGGTAGATTGAAAGGAGCGAACGTGTCTGAGCAAGTGAAGTCCCAAATTGACGGTTTGCCTCTCTTCCAGGGTAACAGAGTCATCCCATCTGGTCTTTTACCGTCTGTTCTGCTACATCCAATAGGTTATCGTACTGCAGGAATGCCAGCTGAGATGAGTGCTCTTATTATAATGTCATTAACATTCGAGTGACGAGAATGTCTACCTGTGCTTTTGAAACAAGAAAGGCCATGTAATCCTTTTTTTTATTTACTTCATTTTTACATGTCTGACATTTGTGACTTTCACAAATATCTGCACCCAGGCGAATTCCAACTGCTATTCGGAAACATTCATTACTTAGATGAAGGCCGAGAGGGGGCGAAGGTAGAGCTTTGAGCCAAGCACCTGCTTCGAAGGAAGACGCGGCAATTATTCTGGCTTTGTCTTCTAAGTTTTCTGCAGTCTGAAGTAAAAAGGAGAGGTGTGATTTGATAATGGGTTCATCCCATGTAAATTGCTTTGATCTAGTATCGAGTTCAGGCAAGAATGAACCAACTAATAATGACCAAGTTGAAGAGCAAGTCTCAATCTCAGAATCCCCTGAGAACTGATATCATTTTGGAGAAGTGATTCTATCAGGCATCGGGAACCATAGAATGACGCCAAGAAGGAGGGAATAGCCAAATTTAAGGCGCGACGAATACCTAATCCTCCAAAATTGACAGGGAGAGAAGCCTGAAGCCATGTGTGGTCAGGAAGGAAACAATTTAGGATGGATTCTAAACCAGATTTAATGGTGATATCGTAACGTTCGAGTAGATCTTCTCTCCAAGAAGGCGAACAACGCAGAAAATATAATAACCTTGGTATGG
>JAGDQP010005802.1:29612-75975 GCA_022664845.1 Lepisma saccharinum | reverse complement strand
ATAAAGGAATGAGACTGATTTTTTCCTTTGCATTAGCAACCCTGCAACAGCTTACAATGACACGTCTTGCAGTCATTCAGTCCGGGATAATAGTATGTATCGTTAGGTCGTCCATGTGACTCATGTCAGAAGAATGTAATAGTCAGTCTCATTAATTTATTGTCAGACCTCGCAAGTCATTGTTGACAAGAACTCGAAGAATACTTTTCTAGTTTTCTAGCTGACTTTACATGTGCAAGAAAAGAAAAACTTCATTTGCAAACCAAAATACATGTCCCCTTGAAGAAAATAAACCCTTCAGTTTCAAGAAGTAGTTCAGATGTATTGGAAGACGTGATCGCATTGGAAGAAAACATGTATATTTTGTTTCAATGGCACTTTATTTTCATCCTATTAAGCCATCTAATTCACAAAAATATGTTTTAAAAAGAACACCTTTTTCGCTGATGTGATGATACAATCAACCCCATCAGATGCATAAGAGAATCACAGATTGTCGAGTTTGTTTTTTGAAAAGGTCGACGACAAGTACGAACACAAATGAACAAAATACTGTGAAACTATTTACACAAAAAAAAACTTCCATGAATTTTACAGGCATAAACAAGGAACAATACCAGGGCGATTCATAACTTCGTGCCACTTGTTCAAGGTAATATTGGAACGTTCTCCGAGCAATTCAACACACAACAAATGAACCTGGGGTCCGGTGACAGTCTCATAAACACGTGAAAAGACTTCTTTCTCTATTTAACTTACATTACAGGTAGTTATGACCCAAGTCCGTCAAATATCTGACTGATGACGTACCCCGGAAAACACTCCTTTGGGAACAAGAAAGGTAGCAACCAGGATCCAGCCTCCAAAATGGTATGCGTCTCGCGAGGGAAAATCTACATAACAAAAGCTAGCTTGACCTACAGCAGAGCTTAATTCTCCCCAGTATCAATTCACGGTCAACGACCATAACCACTAGACCAGGGGTCGGCACGCGCAAGGTTAACTTTACTGGCTAGTAGAACTAATCAAATAAGTTTAATTCTATCTTTGGTAGCTGACCACATACTTCCACATTTGGCAAGTAGCTCTTTGGTCGGGAAGTTTGCCTATCCCTGTACTAGACTGTGGGACCGGGTATGACCGAGCATTTAACCTGTCTGGCAGGGTAGACTGTCCTCAGTGAAGCGCAAGACATCCTTGATTAAGTAATTATTTGAGAATACTATTACGACAGTGTGAGTCGCCGTGGCTTAGGCGGTAGCGCGTCTGACTACGAATCGGGCGGCCCGGGCTCAAATTCCGGCCAGGACACTGAAGATATCTTTCTCACAGTGTTCCTATGCCTGACGCTCTGAGGTGCACTCAGTCTCCTATCCAACTGAGTACCAGAGTGCTCATGGTACTCCTGGGCACTTTGGGAAGGTAAAGACGGTAGAGCGTGGGACTGACCACTCAACCTCATTTCGTACCGAGGGTTGAGAATATGTGGAGAGTTACCTCTACATCCCCCATGCGCCGTTGACGACGCTTGCGTATCGCACAGGGGATAGCTTTTATATTACGACAGTATTTAGAAAAGAGTTTAGTGCTTCTGCTGCAATCAGAGAAATGTGTAGTGGAATCAACAAACCGATACACGGCGTTGCAATATATGCAGGTAGCGTTTTCGATCTTGTGACGCCAGCGTAGAAGGCTGAGGCCATATCTCCGTCGAAGTTCAGCGCAACCGCACAAAAAGTACTCGTCTGTTGTTAATAGAGGTTGGAACTTCACAGCCCAGTTAAGTTTGCCACCTTCATGATCTGGCTTTCATGTCCACACATTATCAAATGTCACCCGATGACCTGACACTGGAAGAGTCTCGGAAAAGTGTCACTCTCTGTACACAATTGTCGGAGAGTTCACGTGACATGCGCTTTTAGAGGTGAGTCGTTACTGGAGATTAAAACGTACATAGTTTTGATAAACCACAACATCACTAACTTGTGACTTCTACCATGCCAGGCGCCAGCAGCGGATCTATGCCACTGTGCCAAAAATACCCGGTACTGATCAGCAGATGGAGAAATTGGCTCGACTTGAACAAAGTACCAAGCCATGTATTTAGAACTGTTCACCAGCAACTACAACAGTTGCAAAAAACAGTAGCTTTTACCATACCCGCCGTACCAGCCCGAATCGTAACTTTCCCTCGTGGGGATGCGATTCGATAATTTGGAAAAATATATTTTGGGGAAGTGATACCGGTGTGAGATTGTGGTTATGATTCAGCATGGACAGAGGACTGAACTTTGCTGAATGGTGACAGTACATAAGGTACGCATACTTTCTTAAAATTTTGTCAACCAAAACGTCACGAATTTTAAATTCACCCTGGTAAAGAGCATTAGCATCCACCAACGAAGATTACTTTTGAATTAGAACGTCGATGGAGCAACTCCATTTTGAGACTGACAAACAAAACGATCCCTGAAGAATTTCACTAATATGAGATCTTAGCGCCAGGGAACGCTGCTACTTTAACAACTACATCCATCGTACAGGAACGTAAGCAAATTGATAGAAGATTACCAAGAGCACTAAAGGCTTCCATTTCATCCATACCATTACTGCACCTCTGTAAATTTTTGTCCTCTGGAAAGAAAGAGGATAAAAGTTTGATGAGCAACATAAGACAATATTCTGTGGTAATGCTATAAACACAGACTACCGTATTATTTGAGTAGGAAATGAAAAGATGTGATTCTACGAGGCAATGGCGATTACAGTAATGGTGAGACGTTGTGCAGAAATAATATACAACGATGTTAGAAAATGAGCAGTAAGTGCTGTGGAGGGCAGTAACACGGATTTATTTTTCCAACTTGGAAAGGGAAACCAATTGAAGCAGGTATTTTAAGTTTATGAATTCTTTTTCTCCATCTTTATCAAATGTTGTGGTCGTTAGTGCAACGTTCATGTCATAAATATTTTTTTTTCTTAAATCAGTCTCTACTACACGTGAGCATTTACTATGTTTAGTAAATGTTTTTGTCCTTGTTGATAACAGGCAGAACGATATCCATCACCTGGCATTGAAGTGTGGCTTTACGTTTGCCTTCGTTGTGGTTCGTGTGGTTGGAGCAATGATGATGCCGATTAAACAGTCTCTCAAGTGACGTAAACGAAGCACGTTGGCGTTTAAGGAAAGAGCAAAACAATTTAAGAAAGTGAACACACCTGTAACTCATTAGAGGTGTGCAAGAGGTGCATATTTTTACACTATAAAAGAAGTTCATTTTCTTTAGTGTAGAATGCACAAAATACAATACTTGATCTAACCCATAGAAGTTTTTACACATGCCGCCCAATCTATATAACTCTTTTCTGGTGTCATCAGATTTCACCGTAACTATAATTTTCATCTTCCAGAGTTTGTAACACTAAACTAGCAAGTCAAGTGCCGAGGAGCATGTGAGCCGAAAGAAGTTCGGGTTGGAAACTCTAGCAACATTTACACATATCTCAAAATATCTTTACATTTATTAAAGCAATCAACGTGAAATTTTCTAGTTATGACAAAGGCAATACAGACTATCCATAGCCTGTCACTGCAGTGTTAGAGGTTATACAGGGTTGCCAACTCAACATAAAATTATTTAAGCACTTTTATCTCCCAAAGTTTACAACACTGCTTAACGTAAGAAAGAGAATGTGTTTGACTATTAGCGTTTACTTTAAATCTGTAAAAGGGTGACGTAGTATCGTTTAAAAATATAATTTTATGTTGAGTTGGAGGTAGCGTCTAAAGGATGTACGCTGGAAACTATCAAAGCACTAGTGATGTCTTGCTGTTTACGGCGTGCGCTGAAAATAAGCTTTTCAAGTCTTTGCTCGCCAGCTGCTTCGAAAGATTAATCGGTAAAGCATTGTTGTTTTACCCTCTAGGAGACCGGGGTTCGAACGCCGTTCAAGTCTTTTTTTCTCTGTTATCTTTCGCAGAACATTTCTACATGCTCATATTGTTAAAAAAAATCTCTTTTACTTTTTCCAGCATTTTTAACATCTTAACACCGTGCTCACCACCTTCCTTTTTTCTAGAAAGACTCTCTTGCAACACTTTACATATGTAATGCGGAGTAAGCGTGAGCGAGTGAAGGCGGGGTAAAGTCAGGATAGATAATTAATTTAATTTTACGTGCAACGGATTCAGCAGTCGGATGCTTTTCTTTCGCCTACTTTCGGCTGTTACCCATACCGATGTGCATTACCTTGTCACATATGAGTTGGCTGTATAATTCAATAAGCTTTGAAATTTTGAGGGTCTTAGCAAAATAAAAATAGCTTTGGAACTATTCAAATTATTGATAATATATAAAAGAAAATCCTTACTTAAAATAAGGAACTAACACTCAAAAAAGTATGAATACGTACAAAAATATTTTAGAAACAAAATTCAATTCGCGCCTGACAACACTGCAATGAACATTATGGGTATTTGGTGTCAAATGGATAATAACTATTACAATAACATAAAGAACAGTTGCAAAAAAACATCCTGATGTTTTCTGTTTAGTTAAATATTATTTACATGAGCTGGTGGTTACGTAATTTTTTCTTTCTTTCACGAATGGGAAAACCCATAGATCTTCCCCTTTGCAGAAAGATCTTGTAAAAATCACTAAGTCAGGATTTATGTGAACAGTTAAGGTTTTCCCAGGCATTTTTTTAATAATGTTTGTACGCGGATATTTCTTTTATTTTTTAACTAAACATATGAGGAAGAACAATTTATTGTTGTATATAATTAATAACAAAAGCTATTCTGTGAGTAACCTAGTTCTCTTTTTCTTTCAAAGCTTACATTTTTTAAACGCTTAACCTTACAATGGAGAAGGTCTCACGTTTAGTTTCTTTGGCCGGATTATTTGAATTCACTGGGTACTCTGCTCTACATTCAAGTAATAGCTGACCACAGAGGTATTTGCAAGTGGCAGGAAAAAAAACGAAACGAATTTCTGATTAGGAATGTCAGTTAAGGTGAACAAGTTCACCATCTATTACGTCAGACACAACATTCACTTTACAAGGGTTTATTTTAAAAGAACAACCGAACACACAAAAAACATATTTACGACGGCAAATCTTTTTAGATCACGAATCATAAATTTATGCTTTTAGATACGTAATACATTTATCAAAAGCCTTTTTTAAAAAATGTCTATGGGAAATCAAATTAATTTAAAATGCGTTACATAAGAAATATCTGAACCTGCAGGGGTAAGCTAAGGAGTACGACATAATTGTTATAACCGGTACTTTCTGATAAATACACAGAAATGATCTTAAACGAGGTAATGGGCATCACACTACAAATAAAAGAAGACGGAAAAATTATTAATGGAATTATAGCTGTCGACAATATGGCTACAGTTCCTGGAAATCGAGAGAAGCTACATCAAATAACAGAGAATACATCAAATCGCTATCCTAATACGAAATAAAAATAGAACATCCCAAAAATAGACAATGACAGTAAACGTACAGACATTAATACATAAATTGATAATCAAAAATTAAACCAGTACAGCAGTCTATACGTACTATAACAGATGATTTGAGAGTAAAGGAAGAAATAAAACAAAGAATAGCAAAGCAGGCAGTCAAAGACAAGGTTATGTAATATGTGGCATACCTGGGACAAACCTGGATACTAATCAAAAGTACAGACGTTAGATGAAACCATTCAAAATATGGTGCTACAGAAGAATGGAAACGATTGGTTGGCCAGAGAAAAGGACAAATCAAAAGGTGCAACTACAAGTGAACCAAGAAGAAGAATGACCCAAATCAGAAAAAAACGAGAACAATTTGAATGGGGTACGTACTATGGCATCAATGTTTATTATAGTGATATGTTCAAAGGTAATATACACTGACGAGTAAGATATACCTGTGCAATTACATTAAATCGACGAATACACATTTCTTCTAACAAATTTAAGTTATGATACTATCTTAACTCTATGTTTTATTTCCATATACCTTTGTACGTTTCGTACCTAACAGTGGGATACATTGTCAACAAAAAAACTGAAACATTTCCACAAACTTCCTTTGATTACAGTGTGACCAGCACACAGTTTTATTCAGTAGCTACATTAAATCTTTGCTTTGTTTATATTTAGTGATGGATTTACTTTTTGGATGGAAAAGGACTACCATGTATCATTATCATTTGCTATTTTGTATCTTCTTAATAGTTTGATCTCTTTCCTTAAGTTATCATTTACTGTGAAGTATTTCGTTAACCTTAATACCAGTTTCTCGTCCGCATATCTCGCATTTCTTATGTGTTGTTTTCGCCTAGTTTTACCGATCTCTTCTTTACCACATTGACAAGCAACTTTGTACACAGTACGTATCTGTTGTGTACATTGATTAGTGGAACTAAGTTTGCAATCTGATAGAATACATCAGTAAAGTAAAATGGGATCTTCATTCACATGAGGCTAAAAGAGCACGTGAAATATGCTGACGATAAAATCGGTATCAGGGCTAACGAAAAACCTTGCAACAAGCAATATATATATCTCACTGTTAGGTATGAAACATCGGGAAAATGTGGAATAGTAGATATACTCCAACAAGAAATAGATAAAGAAATATGATTTGAAGCAGTCAAGAATGAAGACAAAATCGGCGTGTAGATTCATACGAAATTGTATTTCGGATTTTAGATTCCTGTATACGTCTATCAACAGGTTCTATTATTAAAAGAAGTCGTTTGGATTCTAAAATTGAGGACTTGCTGGTCACTGAAGTGTATAGTCACTATGTTGTGATGAACTTTAAGGATATGAGAAGCTACCAAGAATCTCGAGTTAGATACGTCGAACGTTTTTGTCTATATTTCAGAACTGTTTAGTTGGCACGCCTTGAATCTAACCTAACCTAATGATAAATTGTTGACTCTAGAAATGTAGGAATACAAGCAACATTAACGAATGAAAAAGTTCGAGGTAATATTTTATATATACCCCGAAATATATCTAACACAAAATTGTCATATTTTGTACGTGGACACATTAAGGTACAAGATTTCTTTGTAGAAAATATGACAGTTTTTCTGTCACATATATTTTGAGTAATATATAAAAGAGTACCTCGAACATTTTCATTCGTTAATGTTACTTGTATGGCTTCAGGACTCCTCAATTGTATTAAATCTAAACTTAGAATATTTTGACGTGTACAAATTAATGCTCAACACTTGCTTGAGTATTGCTCCAGTGTCCAATCTCACCATGGAAGAAGATATGTGTTATTCCCGTATTGTGTTACAACATATCATTTCAGATATATTGTACAATGTTGTGTGAAAACGAAACATAACAATTACGGTAATATAATTACTTCAATATAACTTTGAACTAAATGACGCCAAACTATCATGCTATCGTAAACTGAAGCGCCTGCCAAGGACAGCCACAAATAGATATGATCTGTCCACGGATCGAACTACCGAGAAAAGAGGGACACAAGATTGTACTTTGGATTTATGAACATGACCGTCATTATGCAGTCTCTCCCATTCTCCGATCATATCATCACGTTTTGGCGCGTATATCTTTCTCAAAATCTTATTTTCAAAGACACGTAATTTATGCTCAGTTACCAGAGCCATTCTCCAACTTTCGTAACCATACAAAGTATTACCGGCAAAATAACAGTTCTGTATATTTTCAATTTCAACTTTCTTGATATTATTCACGAGGTTAGAAGTTTCTGGTCAGAACTGAAACATGTGTTGTCCAATGCTAAGTGTATTTTTATTTCTTCCGTGACTTCGTTATTGCTTGTTACATATGCTCCCAAGTATTTCAATTTGTTTACTTTCTCTATGGTCTTATTCTTAATTGTTATACATCTATTTTCTTCATTTTCTGTGTCCCGGCTTGTTATCATGTATTTTTTTCTCTGAATTCAGCTGTAGACTTATCCAAGCTTCTACTAAGACATCGATGTTACTTTGTAGTGCATCTATACTGTCTCCTATTAATTGTCCATCAGCCTCGTAAACGAGCAGTTGGCTCAAGCCATTCCGTGTTAGTCCCATTTTTCTCTCTTTTATTTTTACAATCGCATATTCTAATGTAAACAGTACTGGTGACAAGCCATCACTTTGTTTCAATCCGTTGCGAATCTCGAAACTATCTTTCACATTATTACCTATCCGTGCACTGCTTATGAGGCTGCTGAGACACATCCTCACTAGCTGAACAAGTTTTCCCGGAATTCCAAATCGTACCAGGATATTTAGTTTTTCCCATTTGAAAGAATCATATGCTTTATTAACATCTATGAACAACTGGTGAACCGTCCCACTGCATTCCCATATCTTCTCTAATTCTTATCTCAAGGTGGAAATCTGGCCCAATGTTGATCCACATTGGTGATCGATCCGCAATTATTTAAAAAAAAGTGTACTGGTGTAAAATAATGGATCTGTTTGTTCAGTACAAGGGGACTCCCCAAAAAGATTTCCTGTATTAAAACATGTGAAAATATGCATAAAATATTTTTGAGTGTGTTAATCTAACGTGATAGTCCACCACGAACGGCGTCTGATGTAGAAACTGATGATGACTTGAGCGTTAAGTAGTTGCCTATGCCAAATTTCATCTGACAACACTATAAATAAATTTTTGTACCACATTGGTGGCAGCCAACGAAGACCTATGTAATCACTAATTCTAATGAAAGTCGTTCTGATAAAGAAAAGACAAAGTGGATACAACATACCTCTCTCTTCATATGTTGTTCTCTTTCCCTTGCTTCTTCCTGCGAAACCATCCGGCCAGGCGAGAATCCTTTGGCATCGACGCTGACCGTGACACTGTCGGTCGTCGTCTCTTCTCTGGCTTTTCGTGTGGCCTCTTTCTGTTGTCCGGAGGTGGCGTCGCTGTCCGGTTGTTCTGTTCCTCCTCTCGTACCATGCTGAGAGATTCCACTGAAGCCGCTTTGCGGGACGATCGCGCGACGTCCCGGCCACCGCGGGACTTGGACGGAGCACGTGGGGGACGTCCTGTGGTGGCAGCACCACTCGCGGGAGGTGCCTTCTTCATTTGTTGTTGATTATCGTAATGGACCTCATACGCTTCGCGATAATGACGCGGCTTCCACGGAGCCAGCACGGATATCGAACGCGATAAGGTTTTTGTTTGGTGCTGGAGTCCTCCCTGAGATGATAGTTCTTCGCGGCTGAGAGCGCGGCGTTTGTTAAGGCCAGTGGACGGAGGGATATCGCCAACGGTGACTGCATGTAGGTACACGGACCTCTGCGACTGAAGGCTGCTGTCACCTTCTGTCGCTCGACTCACATGACTTCCATTTTCACTCTCTGAGCTGGGCACTGAACTGGCTGCACTCGGCGGAGACACGACGTTCCTGATGTGGCCGTTATGTTGCGTGTTGCCGTTGTGGTGCGTGTTGCCGTTGTGGTGCGTATTGCCGTTGTGGTAACCGTTCCTTAGAAGAAGTTCACGACGAACACCTGAGGCCCCACTCGCCGTTCTCCCCACTTTAGTTTTATTAGGCCCTGGTTCAAATCTATTATTGTTGTTTCTTATTGTCGGCCCAGATACTTGGGACTCCTGATCGGTGTCCCCAAAGAAACGGAGACTCTTCTTTGTATCTGTCTGTGCAGACGCTCTACTGGAGATGACGCTCTTGGCCTGTTCCTTTTCCGCTTCCTTCTTTTTTCTTCTTCCGGCCAACCGATCTAATGACTTAAACCACCCGTGACTTTCCGCCTTATTCTTCTTGTTGTTAATCTCCACCCGGTTCAGTGTGGCCAGGTTCTTTTTGGGCGGTTCCTTCCATTTCGATTCCTCAACGTCAGACGTTTGGCTTCGCGCTGTTGCCAGTTCCCGTCTGTAGTCTGTGTCCATATCATCATCTTGGATCCACGGCTTCTCGTATTTCTCCAGATCCTGAAAAGAGTACAAAATGTCCACATTAGTTCACAGTTAATATGTAATTAATCAAACACATAGTAACTTGCAATTACACTTGAGATGTTTCTTTCAAAATAACTGTTGTCTGTGTAGTTATTGTAGCAATGATAGCTGCTACTACATTTGAAATTGTTTATCTATATGTTGATTAACCCAGTATTCGTAAAAACACTTCCACATAGATCAAAGCAGATTAACTCTGTAGGAAAGTATGTCCTGGCAAAAAGCAGTACCATCTTATGACTGGTGAAAACGTTGAATCATTAATTAATTATCAGATAAAATATCTTCTATGTTTTTCGTTTATTATCTATGAAAGAAAAATAGAATAGGACTTAAGACTCTAACACCATGTAAGTTAGTAGACAGAGAACTTCCGGTAACTCCATGCGAGATTTTGTTTTACACCACATCGCTACATGTGGCGCTGCTATCGCCGAGACAATTTTTGACGTTGAGTTGTCTCGCTTATCTTTTAGTAACTTTGAAATTGATTCAACTTCTAGATCGATTATCAACCTAATTTCATCAACAAGGAATGAACGGACTTTAATTATCCCTTCACTGATTCTGATATAGAAGAGTACCAAAAGGAAAATTAATCAACACAAAGGTATCGTAGAAGAGGTTATGTTACTTGTTTTAAACGTTTCGACCATTCATTTCTCTTTGCATATAAATACACTCTCTCCTTGATCCAAAGCTCAGAACATTATAATAAAACACCAGAAAAGAACGTTCTCTGTCCTCTTTTTTGGCCAAATTGAGATAGCAGTGCCATCTATTAGCTCTTTAACAAACTATCAAGAATAAAGATAATATGCATAGTCGGTCTATTACAAGTAAATCTTTATTTGATGTTTAGGTATACGTCATGCTGATTATAGACATTTAAAACGTTCTTCTGTAAAATCAAGAAACTGGACAAAATGCGTTCTTTTCCTGAGGTCCTCATTTGTTAGCTCTCTGATCAAAATATTCTGTTTTCTTAAAACAGACTGCTTTCGTGTACTTGCTCAGATAACTTGAATAATACAAGAAAATATATGTTATGCTTGAGCGAATAATATATATTGAGTGTTAGGAACAAGATTGGTAAAATGGGAAGGTGGGACAAAGCAGGGAGGTTATACGTTCTGCGGAAACTGGTAGTGAAATCTCTAGGAAAATTTGCTAACAACTTTTCTCTGTGAAAAGAGAGTTTTGAAATATGTAGTTCTGGATATAGTGCAGATTTAAAGTGTTTGAAGGTACCATCACGCATCATTTCATGGTGTTAGAAATATGAAGTTCCAAAATGCATTTACCCATGCTTTCGGCAACCTGTAGCTCCGTAACTAAACACATTTCAAAAATTTGTCAGAAAAACTTTCGTCTTGTTTTCATGTGAAGTTTGTACTAAGTTTGTATGTTTGGTTAGAAATCTACCTCCCGTAGTTTATAAACACATTGTATATCGATTTTATATTGCTTTCTTAACAGTTGATCAGAAATATTTTTTTTAAGAAGAAACAGAAAGAAAATGGCAATCTGTGATAATAATAAGCTGTGGAGATATCTTCCAGATAAGCTAATGAAATTTCTTACCCACAAATGTAAAGAAACGAGAATGGTGAAGTAAAATCATTGTTGGTTTTTCTTTCGCTTTATTATTATTATTAAACTGATTATCCATAGCCTATTTAAAAAGTAATTTTATGTTTTCTAACACCCCAAAGCAAGAATCACGATAATAATAATTTGTATTATCTAGTTGATATTTAAATATGTTTAAATTTATTCTTTATTTCTTCAATAAATTTCAAGCACAATATTTTAAATAATTATTTGCACGTTTATTTTGAAAGCATGGTATAAACTACAGTATTATTAATATTTCTACTCAACATTTCATTTTGTTCATTATTTTTTCGAATTAAGTAAGATTGAGATAATCCGGTTTAAATTAAATTATTTCATGGAGTCATAAAAGTAGGAAATATCCGTACTGCAAACAAATACCATATTTTTGTAATGAAATCAATGACTCTGCTTCTAGAAAGGCAGTTCTCACTTTTGTTCATTAAAAACGTGCTTTTCATTTTACGAAGTTTCCAATTAAATTAATCTCGATATATGACTTGATACTGAGGGGATGATATTACCGTATGTTCTACATTATTATAACCCATTGAGATATACGTAACGATAATACTGGAGTACTCGATTAGTATTTAAAGATATACGCCAGAGTTAACCTTCGTGATATTTCGGTTTAATCCAAAATGGAGAAAACTGAGTTCTAACTTAGATTTTTACGTTTGTTGTCGGTGTGTGGCCCATTTTTTATTTAGTCTTAATTCTTAAATTATACACGTACGGACTATGCATATAACAACCTTTAAATAACTGTTAAGTTATTTGCAAGAATTAAGATTTAAATTGAAAAAAAAAAAACGGGTCACACAGCGAGGGTAAGAAAACAACAAGGGTAAAAAACTTAGAACTGAGAATTTGGTTCATATTGGGTAAGACTAGAAGTGGCGTAGCATTCTGGAGATCGTGGATTTGATTCCAGTGGCCGACCATCCTGACAGTTTTTTTTAGGGTTTTTCCTCAGTCACACGAGGCAAATGCCGTTATAGTATTTTCAGCATAGGGTCTGGCCGACACCTTTCCCCTCCCCTATCCCGGCCTGAGCCTCAGATGCCTAATGGCCATAAATAAAATTCATAACCAATTTAATAGTTGAAATACCTTGATGTTTGACAGGAACAAAATACAAGAATTATGTCTCAATAACAAAATAAACGTTGATTTTTCAATCAATAGTTTTTTGTTGTTCTCTACTTGACCTTCAAAGTGAAATGTTAAGAGTTATGTATACTCAGATCCATAGAAATCGGTACACTTTGTACATTTGACAAGTTTCACAGTATCGAATCAATATTCTATATATATTTTAATTTACGTTGAAAATAAGTACTACAATTAGTTAAGTGTCAAATTGTGCAATTTTCATCGCCCAATTTTTCTAAACCTAAGTGTATATAGGTAGAACACTCGACTAAAGAGAAAAATGTCTATTGCCTAAAGAGAAAAGTGTTAAAGCTAATTTAGTCAAATTAATACAACCACGCCAGAATGTCTTCAGGAAGGACTCAGTATCCTGTGCTTTTTCATATTTAAAAAAAAAAAAACTAGGCAAATCACAAGAGGCAATAACATTTTGGAAAGTGGCCCCGATAAAACTTAGGAATGTCTTTCAAATGATCAAATCCACTATTTGAATAGCTTAATTATAGATATGAAATTGGAATGCCTGACGAAAGACGTCCGCCAAGACAACTATTGGCATTTCTCGGTTAAAATAAACGATTTCAAATTCTCATCTAGATCATTCGATACACATTTATACGTGTCGCTTTCCAAAACTTTATTGTTGCTTATCATTTGTCTAATATTTATAAAATATGAAGAAGAAAAGAAAACAGGAAATAGCTCAGCACTATTCCATATCCTCAACTTCAGGAGAAAAGGAATCATTTCAATTTGAATAATTCAAATATAGTTAGTTGTAACTAAACAGCACTAAGATAATTATTCGAAGTATCCAAGCATAGTGTTTTACCCGTTAAGATCACGGACTTCAGACCAGTACTGAGGAGACATACAGTGAGCCTTATTAAATAGGAAAATAACGTATGTATAGCTCCATTGCGCAAAAATTTGGTCGTTGTAAGCAATGTAATAATTTCTCAAATCACAACTGACACACTGTTTTATAATTTCCGTCAATATTAACCTCAAGGATCGACAGGTCCTCGTTCATCAACAAAACCGTAGATCAAACAAGATTTGTAATGTGGACTCCCTTTGGAGTTTCTCTTACGTAGTTTGTTAAACACTGTTTTCAGGGTAAAGTGTAAAGGGTGAGAACTGTGTTCAGTGCTAGACCACAAATCATGCCGGAAAAAGATTAGAGTTGCAACAGTTCTCACCCTCCAAATGTCATATAATGGAAGCTTGAAACTATGTATTGATTCACATTTTGCGACACACATCTTACGACAATTCATATATAGAAAACTATTTCATGAAATTTCAAACCTCTTCATATCGGAAATGAATATCCAGACCATCTGAAACTTCAAAACACACAATGCAACCTGCTAAAAATTGTAAATACCACCACGATGCTAATGAAAAGATTTCTCTCACCATAAAAAACTATATATCAACTACAAAAAAAATTGAAAGATTAATTTTTAAAAAATCACACTGGACTATGTAGTATTAACAGACAGAGTATTCCCAAAGTGACTCTCAAAATGAAAACTATACAAAGTATCCACTAAGCGACTGAAAAGAAAAACTCCCAAGAAGATATATACAGAGTTTTCATAATGTGACACTCGAAAAACAATGAAAAGCTACGAAGTATTCGTTTATAAATATATATATATTTAATCAAAAGTTTACGAGTATTTCCTAATATATGACCGTCACATTTTCTTTGTCGATAAGCGTTTGTTAGGTGAGCAGATATATTAATTAACGCCTTATACAAAATATATTGACCTAACTTTCTCAATTTAGTGGCGTACATATAAAGTAAGCTAATCTAACTTTACCTAATTCAACCTTAGTGTCGGGCAGGTAATACAGAAGACCGAAATTTGCTCTGTATTTAAATAAATAAGGTGGAAAATAAGCGCCAGAAAATAACACAAAATAGGACACATAGTCAGCAGAAAGAAATGAAAAAATGATAAAGCACGAAAACCTGCCAAAGAAAATCTACCTCTAGCTATATACTATCCCCAATTGCGGTTCGAATTTAGATATCACAAACTCCTGGGCTGGGTTGCAAGAAAATATTTAAGTGTAAAATTTTACTTAAGTGAGACCATCCAGCTCTACATAATATTGGTGTGACTACTTAGTGTTAAAGATAGACGCCAGAGCAAACGTTTAAACTGGTTTGTCCACTTCCAGTCTAATCCAATGTGGACCAAATTTTCAGTTCTAACTCAGTTTTATACGCTTCTTATCGCTGTGCGGCTTGTTTTTTCATTTAAGTAGTCACTCCAGTATTATGTAGAGTTCGATGGTCTGTTTAAGACAGATTTTACACTTAAGTATTTTTCTTGCAGCCCAGCCCTGAAAACTAATCATCCACTGAGATAATAACCATACCTTCATTTTTTTGGATCTCCTGTGACGACGGTGCTTTTTCACATTCAATCTCCCTCTCTCCACATTCTTTTTACAAAACACTATCTTTCCGTTGTTTTCCTTTTCGTCCTCGTCTTCTTCAATGATAGCAAACATTCCCATATTCACTCGCTGCTCATAATATTCGATAGTTGATAAAGTGTCTCTGTATTTGTCCAACTGGCGATTCAAATCGGAGATTTGGCGTTCACATTCTTCGATTTTTTCCTCAAAATCACGCACTTCTTTGTTAAATTCCATCGTTTCGACAACTGCCTCAACGATAGCCTTCACCACGTTATTTGTAATGAAACGAACCAAAAAATTTTGAACTTCTGTGCTCTCAAGGCAGTCTTTTACGATTTTCAAAATACTCGCTTTTAATTCTTCTCTCTTCTCTGTTTGTGGTGACATGGTGACGTATCAACATTAACTTATTTATATTCCTTGTAACAAAAAAAAAAACAACTAAAGCGATAAAAGAATTCGTGGAGCACAAACAACAGTGACTTAAAATGAAACTGTTCCCAGATTAGTTGGTTAACTGCCACACCTTATCAATGTTTTCACTTCGCGCGATTTAGTATTTCACTTGTTGCTTCTCAGAGTAAACTTTTATATTTTCTTTCCTTTTCTTCTTATCAGAATATTTTTCTTCTAAATTCACAGTTTTAACAAAACTTTTAACATTAACAGAACAAGTTCTTGAACTGTTTTAACCAAAAACAATATTAATATTGACGACGTGTGATAAACTCAACACTATTTCTGTTGATAACAAAGTTCCAAATTTCTCTTGTCATAAATAACGCTTTAAAAAAAATCGCTAATAAAATCAATAGCAAGGCACTGTTTGATAGAAAGAGGTGAGAAACTCGTTGAGAAAGGACGGAACACAAATTGCACGCACTCCACATAAATCACAGAAAGGGAACTGAACTGCTATTGACACCACGCGTTCACCATATACGCACTACTTTTGATTGAAAGGTTCCGCCAAATAACGAATGTAATACGCGAATCTATATTTTTAACTCCAGTGAAAATTAATTTTCTTTACCGGATAATGACAGTAATTAAATAAATTACACAATCTCGTTTGAAAGTAAAGGAAAAGGAATAGTTTCTCTTCCGATTAATGTTTTTTTGTGTTACCATTGCAAATTTTGTAATAATGTTGATGCTCAGACCACTGACTTTTTAATTCAATTGCTGTTTACCTTTCCAAAGACCGGATGAAAAGGAGCATAAAATCATGCAAAGAACAAGGTCAAAGAAATCGAAGGAAATGTCTAGACGGGATGCAATAACAATAGAATATGGTGGTGCTTCGGGTGCTGGTTTTTATTTTCATGTAGGAAAAAGCGATTGTTTTTACTGCGTAATGTAAGTATTTCATTACTTTATATCAATGAAAGGATTCTGATAGCTGGAAGTGATGTAAAGAGAAAGAGGATTTGCACTGTGTATATTAGAAATAGTAAGGATGTAGATAACTGCGCCCCTTTATTTATACAGGGTGTTGCAAAATTACCCCACAAGATTCCTGACATGAAAATAAGAACAAAAGTGTAGACCATCAAGGATGCACCAATGCTTCGCTTCGGTGCTATAGTCTGCCAGAAGTATTGGAAAATTAATATTTCCAATACCATTAACAGTAGAGCTGAGGCGGTATGGTACCCTCAAGGACTTGAAACCTGCTCTATCCAAAAAATGCATGTTGCAAAAGTGTGCAGTGGTTGCGCACGGGATTTTCCAAAGAAAGTAGGGGGGTTTCTAGAATTTTTCTTAAGTAATGGAGGGTTGAAATAAGAATGAATAGGACTACCGTCCGCAAATAACAATACAGTAATTCTTCTCCGGCGAGTCGATATCTCAGAGTTCCTACGCAGAACAATTTTTAATGTGTGGTTGCATAACAAACATTACATACATTTGAACAAACGTTTGGTGTATTTTTCTTATCAGCAAGAGAGACAGACTGTCATTACCTGGTTACGTACTACTGACTAGCATTTATCATCTACACTCTCTACCGAAAGTTGTCTTATTCGTGCACATTTGGACCCAAATTCACTCCAGGGAATGTGTGGCAATCTCCTACTTACTTCGGATGATCCCTTGTGCATCTATTGCACAATTTTGGAATAAGTATGTTTTTAGATAAAGAAGGTTTGAAATTTCTAAGGGTATCATGCCGCCTCTGTTCTTCTATTAATAGTATTGGAAATATCAAGCTCTACAGTTCATTTTCCCACGCTCTAGTTTTTCGCTCAAGAAGTGAGTAATATATACAAGAAATGTTTAAAAATTATATTGTCTCTAAAGAGGAGATTTGAATGCTTTTTGCACTAAAAAAGAAAAAAAGAAAAAGAAATACTCCACAAACACTTTTTGGCCCGTAGAAGAAAGTAACGCAAGATCTAGCTTCCAAATTGGCAAATCTTATTCAAAATCGTCAAAAGCCTTTAACAATATGTCTAGGTCAATTTGCTTAACTCGATAATTCTTACAAAATATATCTCATCTACATAAAATGTGCTTTCTTACAAATAGGTGGAAGTATCCCGTTTTGACAGACTGGTTCGATAAAAGAGGATACTCATAAAAATAGCGTATGAAACTGATTTACTTTATACAACGATAGAAATTGTATAAAAGCATAAATGAAAGTAATAACATACTATAAAAGACACTAATGAGATAGCAAATATAAGTAACTAAGTAACAAAGATCTTATTAAGAGGTGTACTAATATTACAATTAATTTGCTAATTATTTTGTAGCAGTATGTTTATAAAAAATAATTTCCAGCTACTCATTAATTTATTTCGGTTTAACTCAGTTATTTGTACAATACTAATTGTTTTTATTCTAACATTTTAACTGGCTAAGATGCTATCCCGTTTTGTATTATTAACGACTATACAATGAAGAAAACATATTTAGAAAATTAAACACTAAAGAAGAAATAATTAACGTGAAACTGAAACCAAAGAATGATTTGCTTGAATTAAACGCTTACTTTGAATGCTAGGGAAAACTGAGTCAAACTTGGTCAAACTCTGAACAATTTAGTAAACCATAATATTTTCAACTTTGTTCTTTACACAAGTTGTGGTGACCTCTTTTCACACCGCACAAAATACACAATGTGAACTGTTAAGTTGCAAGTCTTCTTCTTCACTTAAATACAGATCGGAAAGTTTTCTTGAGAATTCAAAGGTGTATCCTGTTTTAACAGACCATCCCGTTTTATGCTACTCTCCCCTACACATTTGCTCTCAATAAATCCTAATAAATACCCGCCTACTCTTTTTTTTTCGTAGAACCTTTCCAATAAATAGTGAGACGACTCGCGTTCTATATCTGATCCAACAACTTCTTTTAATTGTTTACCCCAGGTTACCAAAAGGGTTAATTAATATATCTCTGTGAAAAACTGTTCAAATGTTGTAGAAAATAGTGTTCAAATCGTACCAATACATTTCTTTAGAAGGGTAGACTCTAGCATTGGTCTGGTCATGATATATGACACTGTCGCTTTTTATCCTGTGCTTGTATCATACGTTATAAAAGCGTGACAGAAAGTGTCCCTCAAAACGTTAAATATTATATATATATATATATATATATATATATATATATATATATATATATAATCTTTTAGCTTCTCTTTTCTTTTTAATTTCGTTCTACCGATTCTGGAATACAGTTTATTTGACTCACTCAGTGACTTCCATAGCTCCTGCTCTGTTAATGTTTTAGTTAAGATCAATATTCTGATTTTATTGTGAGAACTCGTACTCGAATCAAGCCCTAGAATCAGTGAATCAATCTTCGTACACCGTGAATTGTATCTGTTCCGAATATTGAACCTAACCTACTCACAAATGTAAACTAAGTTTTGAAGTATACCGTAATTTCTAAATCGGATCTTCACATTTCTACAGGTATAATAATATTGTGCACAAAATAGTATTTTATTAAATAATTATGCACGTCAAAATACGTAATATACTTACGTATTTATAAATATTTCTAGCATTAATGATAAGCGAAACCCACGTAAACTAACACAATTGCTACGAAGTCAGATGTAAGAGAAATGTTATTTACAGTGGAAAGTTATTAAAAATATTTGAACCGTATCTTGAAGATGTTTGTGGTGTCAGATATAGTATTAATCTGGTCATAAACTGATATCTACTTGTAGAAAGAAAGCAAAAGAAAGGAAATGTATATTATAAATTCGCTTTGGCAACCATATTTCTTTCCCATTGAATAAGACTTCACCAAGCATGACAATATCGCATGTTTTCCTGCTACAAAACTAGTTGTATATTATGTAATATTTTTTTATTATTTATTTTAATTCTCCGCTCTACGCATGGTTCGGTTCTTCGTCCTTATTTGTAAACAAACGAACATGAGCATGTTGATGACATCATCATCTTCTCCATGTGTTATTTAGAACCTTTAATTACATGGTGGAACATGATCATATCGCGAACCTCCGCCTCTTTTCTTAATTGACTTCAGATAAATTATGAAGATGGCTTACTTCGAATAGATCTCACGTGAAATCTTGAAGAGGTTCTGTAGTTGATTCACGCAAAGAGGAGGAGGAGGTAACTTCGTGGTATTTGTCAGCAGCAAAGCAGATCCACAAGTCAAAGGAGTTATGAAGGATGTTTACCTCCAACAATTTGACGTCGATGACCATTTGCTGTGTTTATTAATGATTGAGCGAGTAATTACACATTGGTTCACCTCAACTTAGCACTTTTCTGCTGTGAAGAATGTTAGTGAACTTTTACTATGTCATTGCAACTCAACTGCTAAGGTCCTCTCATAGCCGACCTCTGGATATCCGTCTATTCGGCATATCTATTCGACGGTCTGAACCTAAGATGCCTTTAGGGTATAAATAAATTCAATTCACCTACAACATTTTACAGACTTTTCTTTAGTTCACAATCGATCGTTCATGGTGTCCTCGAATCTTGCAACGTTAATTTAACTCATTTCCCTACGTCATTTTAAAAGTATATATTTTTTTTTTAAAAAAAAGGACTTCTTTATCCTAAAATAACTACTAGTCTGCAACGATGTTGTGTTTGACTGGTTGCAGAACACTTAAGGATTTGGATCACAAAACATTAGCTTGAGAAAAGTATTCGAACACCGAAATAACTCTAAAAAAAATAATCTTTTTAAAGACATACTTTTCGTAAACAATTCGCACTAAAATGAAAAAAAAAAAATTGTTTATACATGACTAAAAAGAAAAGCATAGGCGCGAATTTATAAAGTGATGATATATGAGAGGGCGCCCCATGCTCTTCTTTTTAGTAATGTATAAACAAAATTATTTTTTACATTTTAGCACGATTTACAATAGCCTCTGACTGAATGATTCTGTGAAGAAAAGGCACATGCCACAATATTGTTTTCTTCCTTGAATTGTAAGGAGTTTTAAAAGTACACGTTTTCAATGAAAACTAAGAGTCTTTTCGAAATTCTTGAAACTCACATGTAAAGTGTGTGGCTTATGCCTCTTTTCAACGTTTATCTATCTATCTATCTCCGTTATATCACAAAGTAGATAACTATAAGTATTCACTTTGTGGTTACATCTAGAGGTAGGCAAAAGAGATTTTATTTTTTTAAATCGTTTTCATAACCTTGAAGTTCGTTTATTGGTGATGTTTTTTCTTGCTTTGTGTTTTTGCTCAGATGCAGAAAAAGAACTGAAATTTAATGTAAATTCTGTATTTTCATGCCGCATTTAGTAACATTCAAAACTCCAACTTCAATACAACCAAGCAGACTACAAGTTGCATTTGAATAAAAAGGTCGATGGAAGAGCTCGAGTAGGGCATTCTCGATATTTTTACACTTTCGATATTCCTAACACTTTTGAATTCCCAAGTCCCATTGCGTTGATGACGTGAGTTGTAAGATTTTGCGGGAAACTTATTAATCCAAAGATCCATGTATGGCTCAGCGAACCCCTAACAAGGAAATCTGAGCGACAGTACCACTCCTAGTGTCAGGGGAACGCAACACCAAACAAAATCGATATTCAGTACTTCACAACGACATTTAAATGCACAAGGAGTCAAACAGTCGTTGCCTGTTATGTTTCAATGCAACAACGATCTGTATACTTTTCTTCCACCCGCATGCGAGTCCGCGGTTGCTAATTCCTCTGTCGCGAAAGGTATTGTCATAGCATGACTTGCTCTGATTGGTTGCGGTTGTCGCTAGCTAGCTGGTGATTTCCAGTCCTAGTATACAGACTGATTTTTCTATACGGCTACTCTTTGCTTTAATCGACAGCATCTTCCAGTTGCGTCATACACCATTCATCCAATGAGGAAGAAATTGACTACCTGTATATACAAACATACCTTGCTCGATATCGAACAAGACTCGATTTGAGACAATATGGCATTCTACGCTGTAAGTCTTGTCCGCTACTGGAATAAAACTAATCCGATGTTTTCCCTAAAACGACATTTTGGACTGTAATTTCAGGAAGTAAATTTGTAGAGAAGATAATCACTTTATTCGTTTAAAATGAAAGAAATCATGTAAAGTGCTGAAAATTGTTCTCTTCTCGAATTTGCCACTCAGGCTGCAATGCTCGGCTACCAGTAATGTTATTTCTTAGAAATACCAATATTCGCGTTATTCTCGCATGCAAGTTTTTCCTGTCTCTCTTACATAAATATAGTCTCTTTTCAATTTGGAAATTCTAATTTGCTCTACAGGTAATTGTCCTAAATACATCCGTGATACATTTTGCTTTGAGCCATCTTTTGCTTCGATATGTTGAGTTTCTGTTGAGACTAGCAAGTAGGGGCAATTACAAAGTGAACTGTTGCAGCAGTGTTTTAGAATTTTATGACACTTCGTGCAGCTGCTAAGTTTTAAGAGTTAGGAAACTGGGTCAAATCCATATCTCTTTTATATTGTGCGTTCATTGAACTTCTTTCTGGTTAAATATTAGTATTCAATTGTTGAACTTATTTTAGTGATTACGTAATAGCTTATAACGTAAAGTAGTAGTTAAACAATTGAAGACCTGTATTAAAAATCGGACTATGTGCCAAAACAATAAATAATATTATTGCTAAAATACGACTTACGTGTCTTTCCCGGTGCAGTAAAAAATGGCTCTCCATAATTCACTGTTCATGTATTTCAAATTGTTGCCACTGTAAGACTCCTGCCATTTCTGTAGTTTTTTTTTACGTGTATCTCAAAAGAACGATTTCACACCTATCCCTGATTTGAATACAGGTCTTAGCAATTTAAAGTGTGTTAACATATAAATGAATAAGAGACTCATGCATTTTGCATAATGTGCCGGTAAACAGGTAAAATAATTACGTTTAATGTGCAATGTTTGTCCCGAATAGGCTTTGATCATTAGGACATATTCGTTAGTAGGCCTCTCTTACTTTCAATATCTGAAGTAGAAGACAAAGTTTGAAGGAACCTTAACCCAGAGGCAAAAAAGTACGAGATCCTTTATCTAAAAGATTTCTTTTTGTGATTTTAGCACTATAGTTTGAAGCTAACACTATGTTGGTACGCCGAGAGGGAAGAAGATAAAACGAAAGGCATGGAATTCAGCTGCTCTCATGTTCCCCCATCACGGAAGTGATGCTAGGCATGTTCAGATTATGTTACGTTATATGTGGCCTCAATTTCCAAAAGGCGGACAGTTAGTTGTACCATTAATTTCTTGTGCTTTTGCACAGTTTTGGTCACATAGCTTGTTGTCACTAGAGTTAAAAATGTTTGATTTGGTAGCAAGGGTCTGTACCTCATTTAGTAGCGCGTTGGTTTTCCATTTAGAAGGTTCTGGGTTTGAATCCAGGGACCGTCCATTCTGATTCAGTTTTTTCTGTCACTCCAGGCGAATGGTACCTTCAAAACTGGCCGACATTCTTCCCATATCCACTTTCCTACTCTATTGTCCGCTTAGTCAAAGACAGCTAAACAATACATTACAATTCCATTCGAATTCATGAAACAAAATAGCTTACGAAACCAAATATAAGCAAAGAGGCATGCATTTTTCGAATGGTACTGCCGCCATCCTAACTGAAGTTTTTCAGTTTCTCAGTTTAACTAAGCGGATGAGGGGATGGTACCTCGATTAAGGTCCTGGACATTACTTTCCCTATTTCTTTCCCCGGAATAGTGCTTGTCAAGCTTGAGACGCTCTTGGATCATACCTGCCTGTCACGCTCATTAGAATATATTGAATCGAGGATCGAAGACTTCAAGAGGACGGGATCATAACAACAATGGTCGCTATGTATAATACTGTTCGAATCCCGGCAGGGCTTATTCTTATTCGTTTTTTTAACATTTGTATATGCTTCTACTATTAATGAGTTCATGTCATTAGTTCTGATTAGAAAAATCAGTTGTTTTTTTTCGTCATACGCAATACATTGAAACACGGCATATAGTTCACCGGGACCATTACTGTTCTGATCCGGACGTTACTTCAGGAGGCTGGACTAAGGAAATTACGGTATATAGCCGCTTGTAACATTGAGGAGCAGTTAAATTCAGATTTTTCTGGATGAAATACTGAATTAATATTGACTCGAATCGAATAGTTCCCTATAAGATGTTTACTGTTTTAATTGAACTTTGAAGAGAACATTATTTAAAAATAAGCAATTCTGGACAGGAAACACACGCAATTATCCATGCAAACATCGTAGGCCTATTTGACATTTCCTACTCATGCTGAGCTTGCAAAGTAAATACAATTTGATACTCAACAAAACGAGATGATTCTTCAGTTTTTATTCTGTCTTAAGAAAAAGAAGAATCGTGAATATTCGTATGTAGCAGAGGTAAATAGGAAGTAAACTGTTGCTTGAAAAATTAATGATGATTAGAAATTATAGCAAAGTCACGGATTTTTATAAACAAACAAACGCTATAGTAATTCTGGATTTCTCTGGCTTCAAACACAATGTTACTTTGAATTTTATAAATTATAATTGAACAAAATATATATATATATATAGTTATATAATGTGCGTACTTGATCCAACATTTAACAGTGAAAGAAGGCCACGTGGATTGCTTAGGTGCCTGCTAACGACTTGATAATTGCCGTGAAGTTCCTCCAACGCCCATCCACAAGGACGCGTGACAAAACAACTTCGGTTTCGACCGAGACTCTGAGAAGAAAGAAAGAAAAATAAAAGTAACACACTTTGGAAAGAAGTAAAGAAAGAAAAACTTCCGTTTCTATGTTTTCTTCTTTTTCTTCTTTCTCAATTCAGTATTTCCCTTCTGTCTGATTCACCAACATTTGCAAACATAAACAAATATTCATTAATCCGTTGATTTACACTGACTTGTTATTTTCTTTTTTCCATTTGTGACGAATTTGTCACTTTCAAAATTTAAATGAAGGATTTTTTTTAGATGCAAAGTTTGTGTATACAATCATCTTCTTCCTATGTTTTTTTTTCATTTCATATCCGTTGTTTCAAGTTTATGCATGCCTGTGCGAGTTTACACGTCTCTACAGAAAAAAAGAATATGTTGATAGAAAGGTATTTACACGTGCGTTGCCGTGTTTGTACCAAGAAGATAAAAAGGAGATTCCAGAATATGCACTGCATCAGCAATGAACATTACATATAAAAACATTTTCCTCCCCGTATGCACCTGGACATTCTATTAGAGGCAACTACTGAACCATATCATAAAGTTACAACATAAATATTGATAAATTAGATATGAATATATTCAAATGTAAACATAACTATTGGTAGAATGTGAACGTAATATTTCCGGATTATTCTTTTTTCCTTATTTGCATAATTTATGTCCCGTATATGGTATGCAAGGTGTGTATGCATACATAATGCAATACGAATTTTATATGCGTTGCCACGAACTTTATAATGCATATCGTATCCCCAACTGTATAGGTTATTGCTCTGAGAGGAGAATTTTCGTATCACCTTTTGCTATCATAGATACTAACCAATTAGCTGCACCCTTGGAATTCTTTTCGAGCACTCGAAGAGATGGAGGAGAAAAATGACAAACAATATGGTGGATGATCTCGATCGTCCTCTCCCAGTCTAGACCATTATGGACCAAATTTTTAGTTCTAATTCCATTTTATGCGCTTGTTATCGCTGCGTGGCCCGTTTTTTATTTGTTTTAATTCATAAGTTGTGCACTACCGCACTGTGCATCTAAGAGTACATTCTGTTAATAATATTAGCTTTTCTTACAGGAATTAATACATAAATGTTTTTAAAAGAGCCGCACGGGGATAACAAGTGTTAAAACTGAGTTAGAACTGAAAATTAAGTCCGTGTTGATTTAGACTGGAGGTGGACGATCGAGATTAACTGGGATCGAGACGATCGTATAATCTCTGGTTTCACTAACTAGCTATTTCTATGACTTATGGAACTCCCAAGTTCATCACCGCAGCACCAAACGTTTGCTATTGGATTATATCCTGAGCAAAATAAAGACAATTTTCATCTTAAGTAGTTTACCTCTCAAAGATCCATTCTAATATTGTCATTCCAACAACGTCTCAGTCTTCCTTCCGACGACTCCTCAACAATGATGGAATATATCTTGATCTTGATCTTTCCCATTCGAGCTACATGGCCTTCCCATCTTAACCGTCATGTTTTCATTATTCTAATAATATCGGGCGACTTATACAGTCCGCAAAGTTCTTCATTATGCAGCCTCCTCCATTCACCAATTATCTCATCCCGTTTCGGCCCGTATATCTCTGTGACTTCACATATTCATTAAGTTTTTAGTTGCATCGATCAGTCCAGCATTCCTTTTAGATAGAGGTCAAAGGTACTTGTAAATTGTAATAATTTTGTACCACTGAGCTTTACTGTAACATACTGGAGTACTCAATTGTATATTTTATTTGTATATGAAGGCATAGCTGCGTGTTTCGCTCATAAATGTAATTGAAGTTAAAAAGAAAATAAGCTCAATCTTTGTAGAAAAAGCAGATGTTTTTAAATATTTCCCCATCATAGAACTTTCCCCATTACACGAGATACCAGAAGGAACTGAAAAAAAAAACAGCAGGAAAGAAAAAGAGAGGTTAAGAAAGAGACGGGGGAGGGAGGAAGATGACATAGATTAAGAGGATTCGAGATGAATAAAGGCTAGTCTCAAGGTTCAAGGCTGATCTAAGGCAATGATGTCCAGGCACCAAAGCTAGAAAAAAAGAAGAGTTTTAAGCCTCGTCATCGAATTTAATGTGTTCTTGGAAAGTAAAATGTATGCATTTTTCTTGTGCACGAAAGGTCAAATTATTAAATAGCTCAGACGCCATTTTGGGGGATAGATTAATTCTTCTGTGACCGTCGGTTTTGGTGTCTCCAAGACTTTCTCTCAAGAAAGAAAAAAATGTGTTTTCTACCCATCCCTCTCACATTTTACCCAAAAAGTAATTTGTTCATTTTAAAGAAAGAGTTCTACAACTGCTCTGAATAGGACCTCACGAATTTTCGAACCTCCTCCCCATCCCCCCTTATCTACAAGTCACTGCATTAAAAAACTCAATTCTTAGGTCATATGAAAGTAGAAATTACTTGATTTACATTGTATGACTAAAAAAGCTTTTTCATTTCGTGTTGAAACATGAAACATGTCAGACATGAGCCGCAGATGCCAAAAGGCATAAATAATTCAAAATTTCAAATGAAATATGTCTTTATAGCACACTAACACATAATCTCCCTGTCTGTACTTAAATACATTTTTTAAACAATTTCTAACATTTCATCCAGTAATTATTTTTACGAGGAGTCGCCATGACTCAGGCAATAGCGCGTCTGACTAATATTTAGATGCTTTCATGGTTATCACATGAGTCCACGCTGAACTTCAATGAATCAACAAATTAACGTTTTCGCTTTATCTCGCTCTCGTGATATCAGTATTCTTTTCTATCGTGTCTCGTTGGATGCTGTGATCATTTTTATGTTCAAACTTTACTACAACCTACTGTACGGCCATGGGTTCGATACTAGTACCCATCCTGACAGATTTTTTCCTGTCACACCAGGCAAATGAATGCAGGGGTGATATCTTCAACTTAGACCTGACCGACACCTTCCCACATCTTTTTATCTACCCTATCCCGATTTGAGTCATAGATGCCTAAGGCCTATAAATAAATTCAAATCCAAATTCCACTATCACCTTACGGACACGTTGTATATTCTTCTTCTTTCGTCTTCTCTACGCGGATTCTCATTCCCTGCATTTTATAATTGTATTCATTCTTGAGGTATTAAAGCAACGTTTATAGAACTAACTATAGGTAGTATCAGATATGACGTCAATGACTCAACCAAGGATATTAGAATTAGATGATAGGCCCAAATTAAAAAAAAAATGAATCTGAACGTTCCAACTTCAGACTGCTATCTTGGTATGCACAGTCAGAATTTAGGGAATGACTATTTATACTTAATTTAAATATTGATATGCAAATTTGTTTAAATATATACAATACAAAGAAAAGAGTGAAACTTCAGTTTTGCAAGCTGATCACGTTTATTTTAAGTTTTTCCCACTCTTTCAAATTCTGGCTATAGACACCAAGATGGCAGACTAAGCCTGACTTTCATTGCAGGTGTTTGACGCGTGCTTTGCTTGCGATTTCTATAAGTAGTCAATAGAAACTCTTGTTACACGCAGCACACGCACTTAAACACGTGTATTATTTAGCTATTGCCGGCTTTGCTATTCAGCCAAATCGCAAGGAAAGAACTTGGTGAGCGCCTGTATGGAAAGCCGGCCTAAGGTTGATATGCTCGGATTCAGGTTTTTCAATTTTGACTTACCATTTAATTCTAATATTCTTTGTTGAGTCAATGACCTCACGTGTGACAACCATCGAGTACCCATACTGGAGTGACTGCTTATTGTCGAAAGATAGACGCCAGAACAAATATTTAAACTCGTTTGTCCACTCCCAGTCTAATCCAATATGCCGGCCGGGTAACCGTGCGGTTTACGGCGGTAGGCCAATGACTCGAAGGTCCTGGGTTCGAGTCCCGGCAGGGGCATGAGTGTGGATTTTAATGGCTAAAGGGCGAATCGTGACGGGTCGAAATCCAAAGTTACTAGACTGGCCTATATCAAAATATAAAGTTTACCAAAGTTTTTATCTAATCCAATATGAGTAAAAAAAAATTTCACTTCTAACTCAGTTTTATACGCTTCTTATCGCTGTTCGGCCCGTGTTTAGATTTGTCTTAATTCCTGAATTATTTATATAATAGTATACCGTACTCTACGTATAAAAGAAAAAACTGTAAATAATAATTACGTTTTATTTCGCATGAATTAAGACATAAATCAAAAACCGGGCCGCACAGCGATATCAAGCATAAAAAACTGAAAACCGAAAATTTGGTCCATATTAGTTTAGACTGGAAGTGGACAAACGAGATTAAGTGTCATTTCCGCTTCCTGGCATCATATATTCATGAAATTTTCAATGGCAGCAGTCAGTCCAGTATCGCTCTAAGATAGAGGTCATTGGAAACAATTTATAGTTACTTTATTCTTTAAAAATTGGCAGTAAAGAACTTGTTTTAGAAATGCGCTTCATTATTCCAAGATAGGAAAGAGGTGTCGTGTTCTTATGGTCATATAACTTTACACTAGTACTTAGGACCGAAATAATTTAAAAGTATTACATGTATATTTTCTATTGTTCGCAAAGCTGAAAATGAAGTTAATACTTCTCATTACATGTCAAGTTATTCAATTGATATTTTTAAAACGTTTTCATTCTTTTATTATTGTATTATAAAGCAGTAATATGTTGAAAGTTATATTCAGTATGTTATATAAATGCTACTGTATAAGAAAGAATATCACAAACCGCCTTGATTTTGGCGGCGGTAGTTTCAATCACGCAGTTGCCCCAGTTGTGGTCAAATTAGAGTTGTATTATGTGGTTGGCCATGGTGGACCCACGATCATTGCTCCCTCTGGCGTAGGCTGGAAATACCAACCAGAGTTAAGACTGGACCTGCTAAATTGGACTACATGAAGAAGAAAAAAAATGAAAGGAAATCGAGACAGTTGAAATCTTAAATAAGAATGAAGTTTTCTGTCCTAAGTGGTCGTCTCTATAAGCTGTACAACAAACACACACAAAACAAATACAGCGTATGTGAGTGTGTGGGGAGAGAGGAGACAGAACACGTTCAGTAGTATAATCAACACAGTAACACATTTCCTGTTTCACGAGACTTTAATAATACGTTGCTTTCTTCCATAAATTCTTTGCAGATTCATTTTTAGATATTTTATCTTTTAAACACACATATAATGACCAAGTAGTGCTGTGGATTATAGTTTTCCTTTGAGTGAGTTCATCGACACTCAGATTTAGCTGCCTACTTTTTTGAGTTGTTGGTAATGTATAAAACTGAGACCAAAGGAACTTTAGAGGTACGTAAAACAAGTGAGCGGTGCTATTCTATTAAAAGTACCGGTAACAAAAAAAATATATTATAGTTCTGTTCCAGAAATTAATAAAATGTCTAGAACTAAAGACAATTTCTGTATTCTGAATTACAGATTGTTATTGTAAATAGATGTTTGACTGAGCTAAGGAATTATATTCAGCCCAGAGGCTGGTCTATGAAACAAAACATTTTGAACAAACTGAATTGATTGTGGTTTGCCATAGATTTCTATCACTTGAAGGTAAAGTCTTAAGGAAGGGTCCTACAGTTTTAAGAAGAGTGCGAACTTGAGTCTCTTTTGAAATCGAAACTATGGCCTTTTTTATTACAAGTGGAGCAACCAGTCCTCTATCAGGAACTAAAGGAAAAGTTTACATAATCCAGATTATAACAGTGCGGCGATGCTATTCTTCTGTCGAAGACTCCAAGTTTCGCCGTCTAAGCAATAAAGACACGAGTTCTCAATTCGTTGCACAAAAGTTGATGGGGATCTTTCTTTATAAATGACATGGCTAAGTACGCTGTCATTCAGTGTCTCTCCTTCATGACTTTTCAGTTTCGGATATCTATTAGATATCTACACAATGTAAATCTCTTATAATCATTTCTAAATTTGATAAATATGAACTTGGATATACTGAGCGGTTGTAGCTCGTTGGTAGAGCATTGATTTTGCTCTCGGACGGTCCTAGGTTCAAACACAGAAAACAGGCATCCTGATAGGTTTTCCCTCGGTCACACCAGGATAATAGTGGGATGGTACCTTCAAACTAGCCTTCTTTTGCACATCCTTTCCCTTACCCTATCCCGACCTGAGTCAAAGATACTTAAAAGCCATCAAGTTCAATACAATTCAATTCTATGAACTTGGATATCTAGAAATTGTCAATATTTCATACTTGTACAATACAGCGACGAAGAAGAAAAGTAGGAAGCATGGAGGGAGGTGTATTAGAGCGAAGAATGGACACTATTTGCTTAGTCATTACGTTCTTCTCGAGTATCTGTAATTAAAATCTCTGGTTTGTTGAATAAACGTAATCTTATGTAATTATCAAGTGAATGATTTCGCTTAAGAGAAACAGGGACAATGACAGACCGATGAAAGAGGTTAAGACGATCCACCGTTGATTCTTTTGTTCATTAACACTTGAAGATTGACATCATAATCAACGCATGCTGTTTCCTTTTTTTTTCTTTTCACTTTCTTCCAAACGATGTTGATTCAAAAGGAGACTGAAAGTGAAGACGTCATCAAAGTGAGGACATATCTTCATCGCCAGTTACGAAATGTCCGTTACTTCCAACTGTTTTATTTCAGAAGGTGAATTCAATGAATCTGTTTATTTTTTCAGTGAAGGAAAGAAGTATTAACTGTGTCAAAGGTCAACACTGAGAATGACTTTAAAAAAACAGATGTCTTTCCGCCTTTTTTCGCAGATCAGGGCACCACAGCAGGTAGGCAGCACACCAGATCCCTTCATTCCTTACATGGAGTTCGGAATTTCGGTCAGGGAAAGCGAAAGGATGTTGGTAGGTTCTCCTGGCTTTAGGCAGGGTAGCCAGATGATCAGGAATTATTGTTCGCTTTAAAAATATCCGGAGTTAGCTGCAAGACTGTGTTTAGTATGTTTTCCTCTACAATATACGATAGTAGATTAACAAGTGCATATTGCAGTCATTATTATTCGGTTAGGAGATTATCTAGTACACGACCGTTAAAACGTGCTAGGCGCGTGGTGTAATTAACAAAGAGTATACTATCGAAAATATGTTCTAAAAAATCACTTTAGTAAAAAGATAAAACTGTATTTATTTAACATTTATATGCCAGGCAGGCAGTCATAGTCTAAGCACCTTACATTTCTCAAGGAACGTCCGCCAACGAGCCTTCTTCTGGGAGCAGGGAGGATGCTAGTCACAGTCTTTACGCAAATACCATACCGGCATTCGCCTGCTGAAACTGAGGGAAACTTAAAGACACAAGTCAGTATGTCTGGCCTCGAGCTTGCGAGCTTCTTTTCAATTATCTCATAACTTAGTTATCCTTGCCATTTATTTTAATTTACATAAAGAGCATAAGTGGAAGGGGTTATGTGGCTCTGGGAGTACATTGTTTCCAGTGGGAAATTGATAGGAAAATAGTGGCAGGTTCTCTGTTGTAGGTACTATTCTTGCATTCGCTTTATGAGACCGAGGAAATCTATGAGAACTGCTTGGAGCACGAAATGGTATTTTCAACCAATGGACAAATTAGCAGGTTAAAAATAAAGCGAACAAACCCACTAATATATATATAAGATGAAGTTTGTGTTGTTATTCTACCGTTATAATTGTGTAATTTAGATAATGTTCAAGTAGTTATGGAAGCCGCGGTGACTCAGTGGCAGAGCGCTCACCTCTGGTTGGCGGGTTCCTCGGTTCGATCTCAACTCGCGCCACGTAGACTTTGTGGTTAAACATCATATGCGTGGCTTTTCTTGTAGTTCTTCCGTTTCCTCCCCCTTTCATCATTCCACCGATTCACCCATCATCATCCATTCGGCCTGAGCCAAAAGTTGATTAAAGGCCTTGAATATGATTTAAATTCACATCGTGTTATTGTGGTTTAAATAATTTGATAAAACCCTCTCTAAAGCATAGTGTGTCATCAGCGGATTCATTGTGTTTTAGTATTGGTAAGCGATTTAGTGCCTTTGAGCAATGAGCAGACAAGTAAGTTCGAGTCCTCTTGTCGGAGATTCTGACTGAAGTTTTCCATGATTTCTTTCAGTTTCAACAGGTGATTGTTGACATGTTACTTAGTCAGCGGCCCTGACCGCTACCTTTCATCCCCGTCTCCAGAAGAATGCTCACGGAGGAACTTCATTACTTTAACATGTGACAGACCTAGACCATAGCTGCCTATATGGGGCAACTAATTAGTTTTGAACATGACTTTTTAAAAATGTTCGTAGTAGAAATTCTGTGAAAAGTTTTAGATTTCCTTTCTGATAGAAAACCCGCACGACAACATCGTTGCGGAGGTTGCCTACACACCAGTAAGCTGTTACATAACTGAAGTGAATAAACTTTATTTTATATGGGCCAGTCTAGTAACTATTTGACTTCGGCACGTCACGATTTGCCCATTTACAGCCAGTTAAAATCCCCACCCATGCCACTGCCGGGACCTTCGAGATAACTGAAGTGAAATTTAACATAAATAGATGAAAGTTAGTATAAAGCAACGATCTCCAACAAAAGATGCCAGCACTGCCTCCATATACGTATGTGTAATGTATTTTTATCGTTGCACGAAATTTCAATGCTGCTACTACAAATTCTAGCCTAGAGAGTTCTAACCTTCAGGAAAAAAAGTTCATAACCAATTCAAGAGTTCTATCTGCACCGATTTATAATTTTATTCTTTCTTCTTTGTTGAAATCATTTCATTGTTGTGAGTATTCAAACCTATAACAATGAAACTTTCAACAATGAAGAAAAAGGAAAATGAGAAATCGGCAGGGGTTGAACTTTTGAAGTGGTTACGAACTTCGTTCTCTAAAAGTTTGAACTCTCCAGGTTTGAATTTGTAGGAGCAACACTGCAATTTCGTAACGAACCATTGTGCTGCCATCTAGAGTTAGAAATCGTTGCTTTAAACTAACCCTAATTAATAATAAGCTTAATTTCTTCATTTCTGCAGTAGAGGGACAGTGAGTAGCATCGCTTGTAGCGTATTTATTATTAACATTTGCCTTAAAATGAGGATGAGTAGGGCAGAATAGAAACTGGAAAGACATTCAAGCAATGTTTTTCGTGGAAAACATCCTTGATCTGCTGATGTTCAAAGTTCTCAAAGTATCCAGATATTTTTCTCAAGAATGGAAGTAGAAAACTTATTTTTTCCTCGTATTCATGTACAAAATACTGAACGTATAGATACTAAACGTTCCAAAGTACTGCTAGGTAGCTCTTTCAAAATACAGATACATACTTTTAATCATGTATAAGAAATATAATATTGCTTCCTTTCTTCTGAAAGTTGTAAATTTATTAATAAGCTATATTTCTTACAACAAACCCACGCATATAAATGCGTTACCCGATGCTAAGCGACTTTTTATTTCTTCCGTGATCTCGTTTTTGCTTCTTACAAATGCTCCCAAGTATATAAATTTGTTTTATTAGCGCAACCATTTGAACGCAAGTCGTGCAATGATACAGTCTACAGGTAAACGTAGAGAAAACAAAATACATGATAACAAGCCGAAACACTGAGAATGAAGGAAATAGGTACAAAACAAATGAAAATAAGAACATAGAGAAAGTAAACAAATTTAAGTACTTGGGAGCATATTTATCAAGAAAAAACGAGGTCACGGAAGAAATAAAAAGTCGTTTAGTATAGGACAACGCATGTTTCTACTCAGTCCAGAAACTCCTAACCTCGCGATTAATATCAAGAATGTTGAAATTGAAAATATACAGAACGGTTATTCTGCCGGTAATACTTTATGGTTGCGGAAGTTGGAGTAAGACCCTAGCAGATGAACATAAATTACGTGTGTTTGAAAATAAGGTTTTGAGAAAGATATACGCGCTGAAACGGGACGACATGACTGAAAAATGGAGGAGACCGCATAATGAAGAACTTCACGGACTTTACGACTCACCCGATGTCAGAATAATGAAATCGCGACGACTAAGGTGGGCAGGCCATGTAACTCGAATGGAAGAGAAACGAAGACGTGGTTGGTAAACTGGAGGGAAAGAGACCATTAGGAATACCAAGATCACGTTGGAAGGATAATATTAGAAGAGATCGTCTAGAAGAAGGCGTTTGTAATGAAAAGTGGCTTGATCTTGCTTAGGATTGAATCCTGTGGCGAACGTTTGTTACTGCGGTGATGAACTTGCGAGTTCCGTAAGCCATAGAGTAAGTAATTTGAACGCAAGTGAATAGGGTATACAGATTAACCGTCTCTCCCTTGAACCTTAGTAACTAGATACCAGACATCGTTGGATTTCTCATGGTCTGAAAGGGGCGGCGGGATACTCTGATTTTAAACCTGGAAGGTCCTTTCATTTCATTATCATTCTCTATTTCCACCCGCTTCATGATGATGATAGGTGTTGTCTCAAGGCAGGTCCTGATTCGAAGGTCCCTGGACAAGGTGAACAGATGGCGGTTGCCATTGCCTTCCATGGGATGATAATGACGTTCTAAGGATGGGACCTAGAGTTCAACGTGAACTCCGAACCACTTGTGTTCTTACTGGGACTCCCTCCCCCTTCCCCGTAGATCTCAGTAACTATAAGTAGACAGAGCTGAGCCATACATCGGTGGATTCCTCGGAGTCTGAAACGGTGAGAAGAACTATGACTTTAACTTTAAATCTGGCAGGTCCTGTTCATTTGCTTAGCATTTTCCATTGTAACAATTGACCCTATGATCTCAATGCTAGTAGGCACAGAGAAACTGATTTCAGATTTTAGTCTAGCAACCTTTTAACGACCGTTTATTATCTGGTAACTCTGAAACTAGTAGACATTTTGGTTTGCGTTTTTTTTTATTTTTTAAAGAATGCAATAAACGGTTTCCGTAAAAAAAATAAGTCATTCCTATTGTATTGTTTTTTTTTTCTTGTTTTCTTTTTTTATAGCTTTTAAATATTATACGATAGGGGCTCCATAGTTTAGTGGGTAGAGCGTTGGACTCATGTCTGCGTGGTCCCGGGTTCAAATCCCGGCCGGAGTCCCACTTTTCGGCGTTCACCCAGCGTCGTGAGGCAAACTAGGGAGTCACGTGAATAAAGACGTGACGGACACTCGGTCTAGAAAGCTCCCGATATGCCTGTTCGTGGTTAGGTGCGCGCAGTGCTGACCACACCGCCGTCACCCAGGTGGACGCAGTTCCACCAAACGCGAACAACATTGGTGCAGGCGTTAATATTATTATAAATATTATACGAAGGCGTTTCGGCTTTGTACATAAAACCATTATTTAGGTCTTTTTAATATTAGTTTTAAATGTATAGATTTATCATTTCTATTTCAAATACATAGACTTGGAAATAAAAGACAAGTTTACCTCTTTCGCAAACATAAAATGGTTTCTACGAAATATTAACTAAAAATTCGTTATTTTAACGAAGGCTTTCACTAATTGATTACAAAATTTAGTTTGACCTTCTTATAGAGAGCCATTACATTGACCAATTGGAACAAACTACATCTAGTACCACCTCAAATCATGAAGTTAATTACAAATTTCATTATTCAATTTAAGGTTGTCCATCAAGTGTCAACAGACAGTTAGTTATACGGGTAAAGTGATTTTAAAGTCTTTCTTTTTTCTATTTCGCATGGCACCAAACTTGTTTTAAACAACAAGTCTTTTGTTGATTGTCTTAAAATAATATGCCACGCATTTCAGGTTGAATAACGCTGGCAACTTCCGTGCCACGAAAGCCACACATTGCTGGTCTCGCTACCATTGTTGGAGAACCAAATCTTAGAAGAGTGGACTGACAAGCATAGGACAAGTTGTAGTCATGTCCGAGTTAAAGCCGGGGGTGAAAAGTTATTGATCAGAGACTCGAGGAACCAGCCAGGTGGAACGAATAGTCAAAAGGCGTCAAGGATTTCAGTCCTTTGCTCTGATCTCCTTTCCATTTCCTTCGCGTTCCATTGAAAGTTTTATTCTATATATTTGCACCGAAAAATGTTGTCTGCATGCCTCTGTGGTCCACACAGACAACAAACCAACCAGACAAGAAGTGTAAAGGTGAAGGGAGGCAGGTATCAGACAACAGGTAAAATAGTCATGAATATGCGAAGCACGCCACACCAAAATGTTGTCGGAAGCGGTTACACAAGTTATGGAAAAAAACGTTTATTTTTTTATAATTTTTCTTCAAGGCGGAGTCGTTGGGTGAGAGATGGTGGTAGTAATGAGCCGACGTATGACTTCAATCCATATGATATAAAACTCTTACTGGCCTCAATCGAATACTTTCTTGCATAACCAGTCCATAGAACGAAATTCTGAAACCATCATTTGCAAAATGAGAAAGTAAGTAACACCTGCTCCCCTTGAAAGTTTATGTCTCGGATACATATTGCACTATATTTTCCATATGTATATAGACTCATCACTTCCTGTTTCAAAAAAAAAAAAAACAAGTTTAACTCTTTGGTGGGCCGGGACAGAGAAAGTTAGAAAACTCTTTAACAAGAGACATTACCAATGTCATTGATTTCTTTTTTCAAAAATTATGGTCCTTCACACGTTTCCTAGCTACTAATTAACGTCAAACAAAACCCTCGTTAGGTTTCTGAAACGTCGTGTGCGAGGGAAGGTTCTATTTCACGTTGTCTAGTTACGAGAACACTTGGTTCGGTCACTGACATCAATCCCACACTCTTATTCTCAAACAGTGCGCACGTACAACCAGAATAACACAAACATTACATTTACAAGAAATATGTTGAATAGGATGTGAAAATTCTATCTTTCTTTCGTAAACAGCGTCTAGCAAAGTGTTTCTCAAACTATAGCACGCGAGCTTGATAGAAAAATAAACAGTAAATACATTCTTGACCTAACACATGGTCACTGATTGAATGAGGCAGTGTCTAAAGTCCAGCCCTAGCGCTTTCAAAATTGACACATTCAAATCTGAGGCTCAGCCAGAATAAGGTGGGGGAGAGCATTGTGGAAGGTAGACGGCCAGGACTTATTTTGTAGGTATCATCCCGACATTTCCCTGGTGTTACATGAGGAAAACCAATGTTATAATGGTCGGCAGCTGGGATCAATCCCAGGACCTCCCGAAGGTTAAGCTAACACTCTACCACTGAGCCACGATAGCTCGGTATATGATAAAGAAGTAAATGTTATTACAAGTTTGATTTCAGTAGCCTAGTTTTTTTTAAGTACCATTTTAAACTTGTGTTACTAGAAAGCCAAATAAAAAAAAACTTTACCAATAATCTTTCCCTTGCTAATTCCTGGTACACACGTCAATAATACTTAAAAACAGTGTCCTCTGTAGGGGTCGAACCCAGGTGGGTACAAGTGGTTCGGAACTCACGTTAAAGTAGATCCCGTTCTTAGAACGTCATCTTGAACCGATGACAGGTAATGGCAAACCATCATTGTTTCACCTTGCATAGGACCTTCCGCTAACTTTTGGCTACTCTAGCACCGAAGCTACGCATTTTCCTGAATTTCTCAAACTTTTTGTATGTTTCGGCCTGAGAAGTAAGCCGCTAAGTTTATTACCATCACTCTTGAAATGTTCAAAGAACCGCTAGAACGAAGAGTAATGTTGTTCTTGGGTATCAGACAAATCAAGTTATAAAAATAGTTAAGTCTCTTTCAATGTTATACTTGAGAGTTTTTGAGTAGGTTGTGTTCAGATCTGAAGTGAATTCCAAAATCCAAATTTATATTTTGAACATCCGTCGTACTTACTATTTAGTATTACTTTTTCCCTTTACAGTTTCTTCTCAATTAGATGCACTTGGCAAAGGAATCAACGAGAGATGTTACGCAATTTCTTCGTGATTTCAGGCTGACTTAATTGTTCTTATGCAGCTTGTTCAAAAAGTGTGTCGATGATGTTTTGTAATATTTTATATGCATCTGAAGAGGGCGAAATAAAGAGAAAGAAAGTTAAACAGGAAAAAATAAGAAAGACAGGCAGACAGAAAACTACAAACAGACAAGAAAGGAAAAAGAAAAGAAAGATGCAGAAACGAAAGAAGAAATAAACACGAGCAGAAATAGAGGAGGAAGAGAAACCTAGACTGAAAGAAAGAAAATATAGGAAACAAAGAAAGACAGACAGAAGGAAAGAAAATATAGAAACGAAAAAGGACAAACATGATATAAATAAAATAAACAAAGTAAAAAGAGAGTAGGGCATAGAGAAAGGAAAAGAAACGGACGGACGGTAAAGAAACAATAAAAGCTAAGAATACAACCAGAAAGAAAGCAAGAAAAGGAAATAATCAAAGACAGAAAAGAAAGAGAAAGAAATAAAGACAGGTAGAAACTAAGAAAGACAGTCAAAAAAGAAACAAAGAAAGTAAAAGAAAGCGAGACCGACAAAAAAAGGGGAAGGTAAGAAAATTAAAGGAACTAAGAAAGACAGACAGACATAAAAGAACAAAATAATGTAAAAGAAAGAAATACAGAAAAGAGAAGGAAAGACAGACAGAAAAGAAAGAAAGAAACGCAGGAAAAGAACGAAGGAAAATAAAATAAATCAGGAGGGAAAAGAAAGTGAAATGCAGACATACAGAAAGGAAAGAAAATAAAAAAACGAAGAAAGAAAAAGTAAAAGAAGGAAAGAAAAGATAGAAAGACAAACAGACAGAGAGGCGGAAAGAAGACAACCAGAAAGAAAGAAAAGGAAACAAGCAGAAAGAAATACAATGAAAGGAAGAAGAGAAAAGTTAGAATTTAGACGGACAGAAAAGAAAGGCAAACAGGAAGAAAGAATAATGAGAAATACAGAAAGAATAAAAGACAAAGATAAAAGATACCTGCTAATACCGTCATCAAAACCTCTTAAAATTTAATTTACATTTGATAATGTTCTTGGTGACACTGAAACAGGAGATATTGGAACATGAAAGAGGATTAAAATTAAAAAAAACAATTGAATAGTGATTGGAACAAAGAATGTTTGTGCAAACATGAAAATTGGAAGATTAGAGTGCAACAGATATCCATCCATCCACTTTGAAGTATCTGGGAAGTATCTTATAAATGAAGATGTTCCATTTATGGAAATCCAATGAAGGCGAGAATGGTAACAGAGAAAATCGTGATGAACAATAATCTTTCCTATGGACCGATATGTGGAAAAGATTAATTGTTTTGTATGATGTATTGTGTTGTATGAAGATGAAACACAAACGCTCGGAATTAGTGATGAACGAAGGCTTTCGTCCAAGAATCTGGAGGAGAATGAATAAGATCAGCCTAGTATGAAAGTTAAGTAATGTGGAAATACTGAAAGAATAAGAAAAGAAAATGAGCAATGCTGACAGTGTAGAAGAAGGAATGAAAATGACGACATAGTAATTTCCTCAGGAGGTGTAGATTGAAGGATAGAATTAAAAATGATGTTAAAAATAAAGAGGAAGAGGACGCATGAAACTGATTACCAATACGTGTATTAACGCAAGGAATAAAATATTAGGACAGAAGTTCTCAAACTGTGCCTTGAGAAACCCTGGTGCGCCACCATTGTCTGACTAAGGAGTAGTAGAAAGTTCTGTTCGCTAAGCGAGTTTCGCAGATGGGGAAACATATTGAAGGTTACTCAAAATTTCAAGTACTATTTATTAACTTTATTAGCATAATTAACATTTTACACATTCTATATATTGTACACTAATAACATGGTAATAGAATATAATATTATATTTACGATATATTTTTTATACAAAGGCAAAGTTGGTCATGGAGTCACGGAATACTTTTTATTATAAAAAGAGAAGCATTGGATAACAAAATTTGAGACCACCACCCGTGCAATAGAATGAAAGAAAAGCGTTAACCAAATGGAGAAAGCTTAGCATTTTCCAAGTATCCTTTAGGCATCTATGGCTTAGGCTAATATAGGGTAGGGTAAGAATGCAGCCAAAACCTATTCTGGAGGTACCATCCCGACATTTGTCTGGTGGTTCAAAGGTGATTAATTTCCATCAAACCTCACTCATCCCCACCCTCACTACCAACTGAGCTATGGCCGTTCGGTATAATACAAGGTGTTGTTGCCTCTCTCTCTCTCTCTGTGTGTGTGTGTGTGTGTGTGCACATACGTTGTACTCCTGCCAGCTACTATTTCTTCATCTTTAATGAAATATGTAAACGATTTTTTTCCCGGTCGATTCTAGATATGTTTGAATAACGTGATAACTGGCAAACAATCAAAGTTCCTTCCGGCCATTTTTTTATTTCGAAAGCGTTGCTGCTGGAGGGGCCTGCAACCTGTATACTGACAGGAGGAGGGAAGCGACTTCCATCGTTACATATTCATATGTGAAGGAAGAAAAAGGTGTGAGAATGAAAGAGCAAGGCCACGCGGAAGTGAGTACATGAACCATAGAAGATCCAGCAAGAGTTTTATATCACCATATTTAATTTGATTTGCGTAGTTTAAAAAAAGGGGGGAGGGGCGTACAGTGAAAATATCGTTGCATAAACAGGTTATAGGCTAGGCAGAACAGAATAATTCAACGAATAAGACTTTTCATATGGATTTTTCTAAGTATTGAAAGATAAGCTTGTTTTAAACATTACCTTAAAACGTAGTTCTTTCCGAAGTTAATTGTTTCCGCCATAAAAACCGTTATTACTTTCTTTACTTCCATTTGTACATATAAAATATTATATTGTTGCATTGAAGCCTTATCTTCTTCCTGCTATATGTGATTTCACTCTGTACCACCCTCAACCCATTCATTGTTGTAAGATGAAAGAAAAAAGTGCATTTTTTGTTGCACTTTTCACGTATCATATTCTACCGGAGATGGGGAAGAATTTTTCACCTTTCACTTTCAGCACCTGGCACTTACAACTTCACGCGGATGAGGACCCCAACATAAAATAAAAACATATTCACGGATATGTTTTATTGTTTATTTATTCATTTAACGACAGTGATTCCGCCAGTGATCCCCCTATGGCAAAATCAGGACAACACCCCCGCAACTTTATTTTTATCGCTGTGAAAAATAGATAGTAACCGTGCAAAACTGCACTTACACCCTTCCAATTTCGACTTTACACCCCCCAAACTGAAATCCTGGCGGAAACCCTGTTTAACGAATTCCAGATACAATTGTCATATTTATACCGAATATTTAACAGCAATGTCCAGTGCTGGAGTAAGCTATTTGGGGGGCCAGTGCTATTTACTCCCGCCCTGGGCGATAGATTCTGTTACAGAGTTCCTGTTTCCTATCCCCTGTAGCCGTAAGGGTAACTGATTTACCTTTGGTGGGGTTCCTGAACGATCGAGGGCAGTGTTTTGAAAGTATGCAAAATTGGTGCGCCAGGACCACCAATCATTAGATTTGACCACCTGGAGTCACAGCTGGGGCCAATTTTGGCCACCAGTTCTTTGTTCTAAATTATTCCAATTTCGACTTTCTGGTTTGAAAACCAAACTTGGAAGATTGATAAAGTATAGAAGTAAGTACTTTTAACACTTTTTTTTATTTGCATGGTAATTCATCCTAGTTCTTGTCTAATTTCAATTTGATGGTGCATTATTATGTAATATGCATCTAATTTATATTTAACTTAAATAAAAATAATACATTATGAGACCGCCAGTGGCTAGAAATGGCCACGGCAAAAAAAAAAAAAAAATCGGTGGCCTTATTCGTCACGAAATTTTAGAGAACTTTTTAAACACTGATTGAGGGTCCTGGGCTGCATCCCCCTTTACACCCCCCGTTAATCCGGCTCTGTGAGAATAACAACAAAGGCTAGGTTATGGTTAGGAATCCGCCCTGGTCCTATTCAAGGCATTATCGCAGCATTTATCTGGTGAGCCAGAGGTATAAAAAAACTGATTTAGGATGGGCGGCCGTGGGCAGGAACCTCAATCTTCTGAATATGAAGCAAACGCTCTAGTAACTGGGCTACCACTTCTTACTTTTTGTATCTCGTTTCCATGGTTACAGAGAACGTACACATTATGATTATCATTATTGTTAGAGTTCAAAGTAGGGATTCTGCCAGGATTTTCGGTTTGTGGAGTGTAAGACTATAACTGAAGGTGTAGGTAGAGTTTGGCAGGTTTTTCTAAAAATAATTTTCAACTATAAAAATACTAAGTTTGTTTGCAGGGGGGGAGGGGTCCTCGAGATTTAGAGGTGTAATACCCCAATTGAAATACCGTACGAGTTTTAATATTATTTAAGGTCTTTAGGCAACTTTGGCTCAGGTCGACATACTGTATGAATTTCATTTTATTTATAACCTTTACGCGACTTCGGCTCAGATTGTAAAAACTTTGTAAACTTTATTTTTATATGGGCCAGTCTAATAACTTTGGACTTCGGTCCTTCACGATTCGCCCATTAGCTGTTAAAATCTACACCGATGCCCCTGCCGGGACTCGAACTCGGGACCTTGGAACCGATGGCCTACCGCAGCAGACCGCTCGGGTCAGATTGGAATAGAATGGGGAGGATGTTGGTAGGAAACAAGCATGGCCTAGTTTAAATATACTATTCAGGTATTTGTCTGGTGCGACTGAGCGAAATTCCCGGAATGACTGAGGATAGGTGGCCGTTGGGATCGTTCCCAGAACCATCCAACTGCACGTGGTTACCAAGTGACCTATGTCCGCACGGTACATGAGTGTATATATTTATACGTATTTAGTAATATATTAGGAATTTTAATTTATTTTTTAGCAAACTTTGGCTCAGGCCGGATGGATGATCATGGGATGAATTGGTGGAAAGAAGAAATTTGGAGGAAACGGGGGGAAAACCCCGAGAAAACACACACACGGTGCTTGTCCACCATAAAACACACCTGGCCTTAGGAATATAAAGCTTAGTCAAAACTCAGATTCATACTTTATACAAAGATTTGTGCAGTGCTTTAGAAAAGTTAATAAAATGTCATCAAATTAAATTTGTGAACTATTTTTTACTCTGTTGGTCGATTCCAAAGGCATTTGAAATTGTTAGCCAAAATAGAAAAGTTATCAGTGAAATAATATTTAACAATGGATGGTCTGAAACTATCAGACCACCTGGCAGATAGTTTCAAACATTTCGGTTTTGAGCCATTGTAGCAAAATTTGCCTAAATGTTTGCAGAATTATTCGGAACAAATTCGAAGAATCTAACCTAACCAAATTCTACACAGAATAAAGAAGACGCACCTTCTTAAAATTTTTAGGAAGTGCCTTAATCTGTCCGGTAATGTTTCAGATGAATGTAACTATTTATATTAATTTTCAGTAATTTCAGTAAAACACATTTACCTTTTTGGAAGGTCTCAATTTGTGATGTTCGCACATGCGCAGAAAGAGAAAATAACGTTTCTTATCGTAACAAAACATGCAATTCTGATCAAGTGTTTGCTGCCGCCATTTTGATCACGTATTTTAACAAGAATGGGAAATAGCTCCCTGTGAATGGAGATTGCGATCCCTAATTGACAAATATTTTTTTTTTTAACATGGCGTAAACCGTGGAAGTAACTTTGTTTATAGTTTCGGGGTTCGGGCAACATATTTCTGACCTATGTTGTTTTGATGTACTGATGTCTTCGGTGGCGATTTAGTTCAGTCACTAAGTCGATGGACTTCTAAAGAACTCGTGTTCTTGAGGCTTCTATTTTATTTTTATTTTCCTGAAACCTGCAAGGTGGCTGTTTCTTATTAGCTTAGTTACAGGAAATTTCCAGGTAGCTATAGTTGCCTCATTTTCTCCAGAAATGTCTCCGAATTTTTTTTAACAAAGCAAAGAATCGAGAACAGCGGAGTCTGAACGAAACCTACCTTAGAATAAATCTACTTCAGAAGAATTTAGTATTGCCTCAAAATGCAGGTAGAGCGTTCAAAAGGGGAGAAAATAAAAACGTCCCAACTAAACTAAAGAAGCTTAAGCAAGCATTCAGTAACAAATAACAGGTAGACAGTAGATGAAAACAGCGAGCTATAAAAATTCCTCCCATACCGATTTGTCTGGTTCAACAAAAGCTCACCTTTCCATTAAGTTCTGTTCGAAATCTCTCTTTCTCGCTCTTTTCAACCTGAATAGCATAAGCCTTTCTTCCTATTTTGTCTCTCTCTCTCTTTTACACACACAGTCAAAGGAGAGCAAGACATGAAAAGACTGCTAAACTGTGTGCTTCCATAAATCACAGAAAATTACAAATAAAGTTTCAACCTAGCTAAACACAGGAGAGCCACTGCTAAGGAACGCAAGGAGGGGGCGTTAGAAGGTAAGCACAAAAAAGTCTATAACACAAAGGAAGGAAATAAATGTTTGGAAAAGAATGGTACAACGTTTAAAAAAAAAAGATAAAGTCGTCGCAGTCATGGGAAGCAGTTGTGTGGAAATTAGAACATGACACTGGAGATGTCGCTTTCTGCTTGTTGATGGCAATCAGAAATTATGACAAAAAGAATTTTAATTGTTGACACAAAAAAAAGTGAATTAAAAGATAAAGCCTGGTGAATGTGTAACAAACAAGTTTATCCTTAGACGGAAGTTGAAAATAATAAAACCATATTTTTTTTTCCCTAAAGAGCTTCTTTGTCTTTGTAGTAACAGCAAGTAATGACGCTGTGGGACTTGTGGAGTAAAAGTACAGGCAAGTACCAATACCATAGAAGAATATTACGGGATATGGAAGGAGATAGCTAAGCTGTAGTTTCTCGCCCGATAATTGGGAAGTCTTGAAATCCATTCCTGATTTAAGTTCCCTCAAATACACAAGAAAAATGCCGAAGTGGTACCTTGAATGGAAATAAGAACAGCAATTTTGTCCATTGTCTGGTCTTTTATACAGACGGATCTCTCTCTCTCTCTCTCTCTCTCTCTCTGAAGACAACACAGGAGCCGGAATATTTGGAACTTACTCCAAAACAAAAAGTGCATGAGGTTGGGAAAATTTACTACAGATTTCCAAGACTCTCTGCACTTGTGCAAAAATACGGGATACGAGAACGTATCCTCATTCTCTCTCATAGCTAACTAGCTTTAGAAGCAATATCATCCTTCCAAACTAATTCTAAACTTCTTTGAGAATGCTGCAAAATTCTGGAAAGCCTTCCTCGTCGAAACTGCGTCGAATTACGATGGATACCAGCATACAGCGGTTTCTATGGGGATGACGAAGCCGACTGTCTGGCTCAAGAAGGCGCCAGTTAAGCCATCAACGGTCTAGAACCATACTGCGCAAACAGCAAATCTTCACTTTAAACTGCAATTTATCAATGAGCTAAGGAGGAACACCGAAGACGATGGACAAAAACTTTCCGGCCAATGGCACGCCAAGATGATAATTAAGGAAACCAATCACTTCATGACAAAATCTCGAACACATTTAAGCAGGGAAAGAATCAGGGAAATAATTGGAATACTAACTGGACATGGTCCGTTCAGGAAACACTTTCAGACAATGGAACTATACCAAAACGAACCCCTCTGTCGACTGCGAGGACAGTTCATCGAAACTGCAAGACACATACTCCTCGACTGTTCAGCTCTTGGGAGAAAAAATATGAATTCTTCGAGGAATGCAAACCCATTAGACACAGAATTCTCTCACCTGGTTCCGAAAGCCCTAAAAATTATTATAGAAGACCTGGAGCTAGAATGAGGTTAGATCTTGGAGTGCACAAAAAGCTTTACTGGCTGAAGTGCCTCGCTCACTTGAAGTTAATGGTGTGCTGTTGCCTGAAGATGATAATGACTGGCGTTCTGCCTGATTGTAGGTTTATGGCCTTCAGGTCTCTGGGCAAAGTGAACGGATGTAGGAGGTGATGTCTTTAGGATGTTGAGTTTTTGGTGGTTTCTACTTATCTCGACGATGCTTTCGACACAATTTTTGCTTATTTTCCCTCGAAAATTCTG
>JAGDQP010005802.1:0-29512 GCA_022664845.1 Lepisma saccharinum | reverse complement strand
ATACACTGTTAGAAAATTTTGTAAGCGTTGATAGGTATTCCCAGTAAAGTACTGATGCATTTTTAGTATTTCATATTGTTTCATTAAAATGTGGGAAAACCCAGCGACTTTTAGTATGCTGAGATGAATATTTGTAGTTTTCAGTTCTTTGCGCATATGCGCAGAATCAGACAACGATTTTTATCGTAAACCAAACAAGCAATTCAAGTTCTCGCAATCTGAAAGAATGGACTATACACCAATTATATATTACTGGTGTGCCTAGGACCATTCTAGACCCCAGACCTCTCTGAAAGAAATATCTGTGGAAGCAACTGTAGACAAAGTGAACTTCAATAAGCAGAAAACTAACGTCGCAGCTAAATTTAATGTCCTCAAATTTCCTTTCCATCCAATACTTCTGAACAAAAACTCTGGTCCCATAGATAAACTTCCATCGTTAGTCATTTAAGCATATTTTATCCGTATGTTCAGAAGAAAGTGTAATTTCGCTGCCAATTTTGAAATATGCAAGCAGTGATTCTGGTAGACCCCCCCCCCCCTAATGGAAAGTATCAACACTCCAAATTCTTGAATACATCTGGCAGAATCTTTGTCTGCAAGTGCCAATCATTTTTCAGAAGGAAGATGTTTGGAAAATTGCTGACGGGTCGCAGAGAATGAAAATCAACATTGGTTTTCCGTGGATCAACAATATAATTTGTTTCTATAAAAGAAAAGGAGAAGAAGCATTATTCGCAGAAGAATCACGTCAAGCAGAACGAGATTATAAGAATAATAAAAAAAAAAAGGTAACATTCATTTATAATTTACGATGTTTCTTATCTGTGTTATGGTTCATTTGTAAATCTGCACAAGTCAATTCAGTATGCAATCATGAAAAACATCGAGATTATAAATTCCTTGCGGAATCGTGTTGTTAATGGGAAAATTTTTCTTTACCAACAAACCATTTGTGGGAATACCTCCCTATTTTTTTTCTTCCGTTGGGAAGAAAGCAGCTTCCACGTGCATTGAAACAGAAAGAGACATCAACTACCGAATAGGAAAGTAACACATTACTTACAAAATAAAACGGGATGCTGCAGAGAATGAAAGATTTTTACAGTGCTATCGTCGAGAGAAAGAAAGACAGAAAAGAGGGAAGAAAATGTTTTACGGAAAACAGTGTTTCCAACTAGTGAATATTTTCCTACTTTGATCAGAATTTCAAACCCTGTGTGGGCTGCCATTGGAGAAGTCAGAAATAGACCTTTTCGAGTCTATTGCAGCAAGAACAACATGGGAAGATTGCAAGGAGCGCTGACAAACCGTATTAGAGAAAGGATATTGTTGACAGTAATGAGTAGAAATAAAGAGTATGTAATGATGGAGAGTAAGAGAACTGTCCTTTGGGTGAGGTCTGGTTGAAAGAGTAATGTTCCCAGGTGTCCTTTATTATACGGGATTTCTCGTATTTTAAGGTGAGATATGCTGTCATATTGTAGGGCCTAACAGCATACGGGACACTTTCTTTCTCGTATTAAACGTCTCGTTTCTCTTGTGTTTATAAGTATGCATTTACCAATTTTCCCCTTCACTCGATTCTGTGAAATTTGCCTCCATCAGCATCACTAAAGTCATTTTGTGACTTCGGTGACGCTAATTTGAATTTTATTTATGGCCTTGAGGCATCTAAGGCTCATACCGTGATAGGGGAGATGTCGGCCAGGGCCTGTTGAAGGTGCCATCCCGGCATTGGCCTGGTATGACTAAGGAGAAACCATGGAAAACCTGAGTCAGGATGGTCGGTCGCTGGGATCGAACCCAGGACCTCCCGAATGCAACGCCAACGCTCTTCCACTGAGCTACGGCGGCTCGGTTCGGTGACGTTAATATCTTTAAGAAACTAGGGACTTTACATTTGAAAGATAATAGTTAATTTTCTTGTTTTGAAGAAATGATTAATACTTGGAAATTCACTGAGATTTTTTTTTTTTAATTTCGTTCATTTTTATGAAGAATTTTCTTGCCACAAGAATGAATTACGTGATGCTGGATACAGTAATCGAAATTGATGTAAACTTAAAATGGGTTTTCTTTTTTCTCTAAATTTAATTTAGATGCTTTTCTAAATATACTGATGTTGGTCTTTTGTTCTAAGCATTCCTGATTCAAATGCATTTGTTTAGAGATTTTTTTAAAAAATATTAACGATTGTGTGTGTTATAAAATCAGCTCCTTTCACAGTAAATTGATTATTGATGTTTTTGTAAAAAGAACTTCAATTTTTAATGCTTACTTTTGTAAGTGGTACCTTGAATTGAAGACGTACTCGTTACCTTTCCCATCCATTCTTCAGCGAGTGTGCTTGTCAAATTACATCCTCCCCTCAAACTTGTAATGAGATTCATTAGGCTGATGGGTGTTCTTTCCAAAGGTTGATCCTGACCCGAAGCTCCATGGGCAAGGTAAATCGATGCTGGTTTTCCATTACCTTCCATTGGATGAAGATAATGTACTAAGGACATGACCTACAGTTTAAAGTAAGCTCCGAACTCGGGCCCCTTTGATAACAAGGCAGTGATCGTCACCACTTAGCCACAGCAATGAAATGTCCTGCCCGTTATTCAAAGTGCGATAACTAACTACATTTATGTGGTGACGAACTTGTTTCAAATTTTGAAACTTTTTTGATTGACGATGTGGCAACCCTACCTGACAGAGATGAAGAAAGAACTTCTTTTTTATCGAAAGAAGCAACCACAACAAGAGATGCCGAGAAATCATTCTTCCATGGAAATGTTCTTGTGCATCAAAAGGGAGAGAGGGGGGGAAGGAGGGAAGGAGAGACGATGTAACCAACACCGCTTTCTCTTCTCTTCTCTTCTCTTTCTCCATCTGCTAAAAGCCCCATCTGGGTGCTGACTGAGTTATACCTTGACCCTTGACCTCTCTATTTCTTTTCTGTGGATTGAGAGAATGGCTGGGCACAGAGCTTCCGTTCATTGACTCCAGCCTCTGTTGACGTTGGACGGAGCAACATGTTACTTGTTCTCCTATCCACCATGTCTGGTTCTGTCTTTAAGGTCACACATGCGTTTCACCTGCCATGGAGACGAAGAGATTGTTCGTCTTGAAGGAATGATCGATTTCTTGAACAATAAAGCAAGAAAGGAGAGAACGTTCCATTCCACACGCCATGTTTGGTTGCTGTCGTCCATATTCAATTACATGTCAACAAGATTGGGTAGGCTTTTAACTTTGAAAGTACTGAAGCTGGCACTTAAAATGATTTTTTTTCTGACACATGTACTACATGTATGAGTATTACTATAGAAGAACCTATTTGAAATGAATCCCGAACTGTAGGGGAATGCAATGGAATGTAAATTGGTATTTCCACAAAGCACACAAGGTGTTCTACCCGAAGGCAGGTTCTGTCTGACCCGAAGGTCCCTGGGCAAAGTGAATCGATGATGGTTTGCCTTCCATCGCATGAAGGTGACGTCCTAAGGATAGGTCCTAGAGTTTAACGTAAATTTCAAACCACTTGAGTCCCGACCGGGAATCGAAACAGGAATCCTTTACTTATAAAACAGCAAGCGTTACCACTCACCAACAGGGGACACTGCACACAAGATATGGTTTATAAATTAATTAAACATGGTGCGGCAGAATTAGTGATAGGATCTGAAATTTGTTAAACGCTAGATGGTGCGCTGTTTATCTGAGTGGTTTGGTCCTTTGCTGTCCAGTCCAAAGCTTTTAATTCCCATAGAACCTAAGTCGAGTACGTATTGCACATTTCTTCTATGTAGAGTGTCTTTCCATAATATTTTTTTGGCTACTACGATGCAATTTGAATTCAAGTGTTACACTGGAACAAATTAAAAGACTCCGACGTGCCAAATAACTTTAATTGATTTCTTCTACTCTGCCTAAAAGACTCCTGACAGTTAATTATTTGCAACGCCTCGTGGTAAAGAATGTCGTCTAGGCTAACATTGTGGGACCCTTCTGAAATCTCTCTCTGACCCCCTTTTAACATAAATTACGTGAGTTTGAAAATAATGTTTTGAGAAAGATATACGCGCTGAAACACGACGAGATAACTGGAGAATGGAGGAGACTGCATAATGAAGAACTTGACAGACTTTACGATTCACCCGATCTTGTAAGAATAATGAAATCGCGACGACTAAGGTGGGCAGGCCATGTAGCACGGATTAGATGCAGGCCATGTGGGGAGAAACGAAGATTATATTCCGTCATCGTTGGTAAACCGGAGGGAAAGAGACCATTGGGAAGACCGAGGCGACGTTGAAAGAATAATATTAGAAGAGATCTTCAAGAAGTATGTGTTTGTGATGAAAACTGGCTTGAACTTGCTCAGTATAGAATCATGTGGAGAGCGTTTGTTACTGCGGCGATGAACTTGCGAGTTCCGTAAGCCATAGAGTAAGTAAGTAAGTAAAGGAACTGCACGATGCACCAATTCTGTGTGATAACTGTAGACGTTGAGTTGCTAACCAAACTACTGACGTACACAGCAGGCTGTATAAAGTTACACGCGTTTGGCACCAATTTGGAATTGTATAAATAATTCTAACACACACTGTCTATGTGGACGTATGGTTTTCTTCGTGTTTCCCAGTGGCAACGTTTCGTATCTTGTAATCAAGGAGTCCCAAGTTCAATATCCGATAGGGACACAAGCGGTTCGAAGCCCACGTTAAACTATAAGTTCTGTCTTTCGGTCGTCATCTTCATCCTATAGAAAACAATGACAAACAACCTTCGGTTCACCTTGCGTGGGGACCTTAAGGTTATAGACTTACCTCCTGGCAGAATATTCATCATTGTCATCATTATAGTTCCTTTATTTACCTGAATATGGAAGTTCTTTCTGCTTATAAACAAAATGTATCTTTTTTTAATCAATACGAATATATTAATGGTACCCACTAAATAAATGGTTAATTTTATTCCCTTGTAAACAAAGTGTTTCAGGTTTATTTCGTGGTGGGAACAGGAGTACAGTGGTTTGGAGTCAACTTAAATTGTAGGTCTCGGGTGTAGGACGTAAATTACTACTGTCCAGGGACTTTCTGATTAAGATATCTGCCTCATATATATATCCTTATATAAATATATGGGAAAGGTTCAAGTCGATTGCGTCAGTTCTAAATATCAGAAATTTGAGTATATGTATGTATGTCTGTGTGTGGAGAGAAAGATTATATCATAATTCAGAAAGTCAGTTCTCTTCCTGCTAATTTACTAAATTATCTGATCATTGAAAGCCCATTTAGATTACATATGTGTTCTTGAGTAATCTCGAGTGATTCTCACATCCTACGGATGTGAAAAGTGTTAGCCGCCTTATTCTCATCAAGAGGATGTGTGAGAAAAACAACTTTCACCTCAATTGGCGGTTGCAGAAATGGCTGTCATACTCACAACTGTTTATTATTATTATTACTTGCAGAAATAGTAGAAGTAGTAGTACTGTACTGTACCCTCGGGTAATAGACGAGCCCTATCTTACAATACGATGTATCTTAAAATTATATTTTGGATTTTATACTATATTATCAGGGGTGGATTTGGGTCCTGGCCCGATCTCACCCGGCCAAGCCAAAAGTTTTATTCAGCCTGCTTTAATGCATCGGAAACAGCAATTTGATAAATTCCCAATAAAAAAGTATTCTTTCCAGAGAGTGGGTCAGGCCAAAAACTAAAACCGAAATCCACCCCTGCAAATATCAATGGTCTAAGCTTGTCATAAGTTTGTGGGGTGGCGTCCCTCCGCAGAGCAGAGATTTCAACTCTTCATTTCTTTATCTTCTCTTTCGCTCCTTGCAAAATTATTCGCATGCATCTTCATAAAGCTGAGAGTTACGTAAAGATTACGGAAAAGTTGTAAATAATGCATAGTAAGTTGAAATCAGAACCATAGGTATACATTTGGACCCGACCTCAGCCAACCTTAGCCTCCTGAGGAACCTTCAACCTCGACCTCAGTCAAGCTTAGCCTCGTGAGGAAGCTTCAACTTCAACTTCACTCAACCTCAAACTCATGAAGGGACTTCAACCGTGACCCATGCTCACTTCCAATTCACAATGGAAATTCATCTTCGAACTCTCTGAACCTCAAACTCACGATGAAACTTCAATCTCGACCTCGTGTCGTGAAATCGAGCTCAGATGAGGTCGAAGTTGGAACTCATGGCTTCACGAGGTTCGACACATTTGCTTAGAAGGCGTAGTGTGCGCGAAAATGTTGCTTGTATATGAACGGGGAAGGTTGACTGCATGGGTTCGAATTATGCTTTGGCCAGTCATTTAAGTTTTGCATGGTTTTTCCTCAGTCCCTCTAGGGTAATACCTAGATTATTGGCATTTAACGTTTCTTTCCAAATCGATTTTCTCGCAAATTGTGTTTGCCAATAAACTATCTCTCAAGTATGGTGCAAGCTTAAGAAAAGTACCAAATATAGGATGGTAATTACAAGTTTAAAAAGGACAAAGGACAGGGTTAAAGTACTTCAGTAACGGCGTAGCCACTCCTTCAAGCAAAAATCTTATTTACATACAATACAAGTATATACTACTTCTGGATACCATAGTCTCATTGAAACTACATATCCATATTATACATTTGGACATTTAACGCTCACCAACTAGCATCCTAATTTTAAGCCTGTCCACCCTATTTATTTTGGATATAACCTAACGCCAAGGTGATCGAAAGTAATAAGAAATATTTTGTTCATTGCCAAGGCTTGTTGTGATGCATACATAATACATACACATGCACTCATTAGATTGCATAATCAGAAAAGAAACAGCTGTAACAACCAACTGTTATAACCTTTACCATTTTGTTTATTGTTCAAAACAATTTACTTCGGTTACTTAAAACATAAAGAGAAAACATAGATTAAAGCGGAACAAGTAATGAAATATTTATGTTAAGAGCAGTAGGTTTATCTAATGAGCTTAATAAATTAAAAAAAAGGTTGCAAAGAGGTCGCCATTCAATTCAAATGACATGCATGAGACGACCTTCGTTCTTTTACCTTGATACCACCATATTGCGATCTTTCTAGTTGCGAAATCGCACAACAGAGGGCGTTGAATGACTGCGTAAGTCAACCACAAAATCATTATTTACATTTCACTGATGCCAACTCATGTATTTATTACAATATCTTTAAAAGCTATTTTTTAAAAAACAAATATATATTTCTTCCTGACATTTATGTCCAGTTTTTCTCTGTGTAGAAATCATTTTTCATTACCGTCATGTTGGTCTATTTCTTCCGTTCGACAGTTATACGTTCCGCTTTTCTTTTTTTATAAACATTCTAAATTAAATACAAGTAAATCGTAGGTCGTAAGCATGATCGCCTATGTTTCGACCATTGAGCGCTACGCAGTGATGATGGAGTGACTGATTAGTATCGAAAAATAGACGCCAGAGGAAACATTTTAGCCTTCTTTGTCTACAAATTTTTCGGTTTTAACTAAGTTTTTGTACGCTTGTTGTCGGTGTGTGGTTCGTGTTTTATCTATGTCTTAATTCTTGAGTTATTCGTATTATAGTATTCCATACTGCGTATATGATAGTAAATCCTGTAAATAATATTTACGTTATTTGCAAAAAAATAAGGTGTAAATAAAAAAACGGGTCGCACAGCGATAACCAGCGTAAAAAACTTAACTACAGCTGGTCAAATTTGGATTCTTTCGAATTTAATGAAAAAAAAATATGTAATAACTAATTGAATGTGTGTTCTCTTTTGCATGTTGAAAAACACGTTGAATTTCAATCTATATTGCAATGAAAATTTGATTTCGTTGATAGGACGTTAGTGTGACATGTTTTTAACTGTTATATTGAACTATGCCATAGATTACGCTTCATATGCGTCTTTCTAAGTTAATTGCATAAAAACTGTACCGTACTTAAAAGTGAATAGAATAAAATTAACTATACATCTATCATGTTCTCATTTGTATATTGAAAACAGATTGAATTTTAAACTATATTTCAACTAACATTTCATTTCGTTCATAGGGCGTTAATGTGACATTTTCAGCTTTGCTTTTCACATATAACAGATTTCACTTCATATGTGTCTTTCTAAGTTGACATATTACACTTATTGAGAACTTCAAATTTAATAGTATCGTTTCTTTTTTTTTTTTTTTTTCAAACTTACGAAATATTTTCACCGTTCTTCACCGGAATTAAATTTCACCGCTGAGTGCATGATTGTTCAAATTGCCACATTTTTAGAAACGTCTATTAGTGTTTGTTGTAACGGTATTTTCATTGACCTTTTCAACTATATTTCGCCCTTAATTCAACGGCTTATTAACATTTTAAAAACACTTCTTTTTTCATCGTCCACTTTTGACGTTCAAACTAACGTTTATTCTAAATGTTCATTTGAATCCGTTTCCAACCATTATTAAACATCGGATAATCCGTTGAATAGGTGGATATATACTCGTACAACGTTAAAAATATGTTTGAGAAACACGTGTTTCCATCGTCCACTTCTTGACGCTGAAGATTACGTTTATTTTTATTGTTACCCTATGAGCAAAATGCTTCCACATGCTGGTGAATCGACGCGTCTGGATTTGTGGTGATTGCCTTCAACCAATACGAATGCATTTACTTCATATACTGTCTTCGTAACATAAATAAAATAGTAGTTACTCGCTAGAATGGCTCCGTGGATGAGTGGCTAGAGTGAACAGCTACAAACTTTGAGTGTGGAAAGTTCCAGTTTCAATCCCCACTGCAGACAAAGAGAAAATTTACAAAAAAACGTTAATTTATCACCATAATAGCAACAGGCGAAGTTCAAAGAAATATGTATGCCAATTGACAGCAACTATGCTCTGTTTTGGCCAACTGGAAAATGTTGAACTGGTGGACATAAACAACATTAAAAAAACGTTTCTAAAATGCGTTTCTTCGTTTATTCTAAACGTTTATTTCAACCTGTTTTTCAACCATTATTCAACGTGGAGTAAACCGTTGAACAGGCAGACATCTATCTAGTAGATATGTATCGGTTAAATAACGTTTCGGTACAAACGTTAAATCCACGTATTTTCAGTGGCGTAACGTTCGGGCCCAGGTAAAAGAGGGCCTGCGTCCGATTTTCTAGATTTATATTATTTAATACAATTTTAATTTCTAATTTAAGGAGAAATATTGCATGCAAAAGGCACAAACTAAAAACTTGGTTGATCCGGAGTCCAGTTTTGTAATGTTAGGGGAATCTCCCATTTGTTAGCAAGGGATGTAGTTAACGACATTGCCCTTTCAACGTCACTGGGATTTTTAACAATTTAGGCTGCTAAGGAAATCAACTTGTTTTTCGTTCTTCTGGAAGATGCCAAAGAAGGATTATATGCTGCCACTCGTTATGCGAAAGATTCCGTTATAGTTGTCTGATTGACTTCATATTTGATATATAGACACCTTACGACCTCTAGAGTGTATATCCGGTGCAAGGTGGCGCTACGACCGAAATTTACAAAAATACTCAAATTCGATTTTTTAAGCATTTTAGACATGATCACGCCCCTAAGTTGTTGTTAATAAGCGAAGTTATGCAGGGCCCCGGCAAGTCAATTACTTGGGACCATTTAATTTGGTATTAAGCCTCAATTTAAATTTATCGTCAGTAGCAGTATACATTAACACTACTTGTGTTTGCTATACACTATTATAAAGGGGGCCCGGATAAAAGTTTTGCGGGGGGGCGCACTCATTTCGTTACGCTACTGCTTTCACTCCCTGCGGTACACCCCTGACGAATAAAATGTACCTCTTCAACTTCAGTTAGGAATTTCTCTCATGAGGAATTTAAGACTAAATTTTTTCTCCTGGGTCAATTAGGTGGGTAGCTATAACTTGTCAAAGCTAGGGACAATATTTTGTGCATTCGGCGTCTAAAGGTTAAGCCCTAAATACAGAACAAAGATATTGGCATGCATACATGTATAAACGTCTACTTCGATCTTTCTACGTAGACTCTTATTCATTCTTCTGTCCAAATATTGAAAACTCAAGTAGTTTTCTGGGGAGGGTACGGACCTTCACCATCAGAACGTAACCAAAGTTCGTTTAACTGCTTCTGTAGCGCTCTTCTTGAATAACCACATCGAATTCTACAAGTAAATTACGCCTTGCAATGTGTTTGTTGTTTCTTTACATTCTTAAGCTCAGCGGAACATACAAAACAAACCATCGTCTTTCCTGATGTACATAACATGTGTTAATGATACTATATAGTGTTGTGTAAGAGACGCAATTGTTTCTCCATTTTCACTTTTAAACCTATCGTTACCTGGTTGGTTGATTTCTAACGAGCTGAGTCATGATGGCAGCATCGCATGTGTACATTTCATGTCGTCCGAGACAGAGGTAAAGGTCCACTAGAGGTAATCAAGTGGATGAGAAGAAGTAGGGCATGCATCATCAATATCTAAGTTTTCTTTGCCTTCACATTTCGAATAAGAAGAAGGATCAATTATGTCTACTCAGAATATCAGTAACAGAACACTTAAATGCGTCTCCAGTAATTCTACTGTAATCTTTCAACACATTCATTAAAATCACTGCACATGTTCAAAGAAGGGCTATCACTACAAACTGAAAATAATAGATAATAACAGAAGGGCGAGAAAAATGTTGATGGAGTTAAAAATTGAAACTCTTTTCGTCAGACTTTTCAAAGAAACATTTTGATGGAGCTAAGAACGAAAAGACTTTCACCAGATTTTTCCATTGATCTCTATCTAAAAGCGATACTGGACTGATTGATGCAATTAAACATTTAATGAACATTTGAAGCCAAGAAAAGGAGTGGACAGATAATCTCGATCATCCATTTCCGGTCTAAATTAAAAATAACATCAATTCTTAAAGAAAAAACGTACAAGTTATTTGCAGACAATATTATATGCACTGCACAACTCAAGAAGACAAATAAAAAAATAGGCCGCACAGCGATAACAAACGTAAAAATAATAAAAAAAACTAAAATAAATACTTTTCTTAAACAATTCGTACTAAAAGGTAAAAAATATTTTTGTTTATGCATGACTGAAAAGGAAAGCAGGAATCGCGCTCTCTCGTACAGTCACTTTATAAATTCTTCAATTTTCGCGCCCCATGCTTTTCTTTTTAGTCATGCATAAACATTTTTTTTTTACTTTTCAATACAATTGTTTAAGAAGAGTGTTTTTAAAAAACTTTTTAATTATTTTTTTCGAGTTAATTCGATGTTCGGATACTATTCCCCAAGCTGAAGTTTTCTCACCCAAATCCTAAAGTGTTCTGCAACCAGTCAAACGCAACATCGTTGCCGGCTAGTATTTATTTTAGGATGAAGAAGTTCTTACTAAAAAAATATGATTTTAAAATATATAAATTTATGAAAGTAACAATGGAATATGGTATTGTCACCCGACTTCCGTTGCTGTGCAAAATTTCATCATTGTATGACGCCGAGAAATGGGTTAAATTATCGTTGCAAAATTTGAGGACCGATGAACCATTATAAATTAAAGAAAAGTGTGTAAAAACTTAGTTAGACCGGCTTTTCATACAGGCGCTCGCCGCGTTCTTTGCTTGCGATTTGGCTGAATAGCCAATTGAAACACGTGTTTAAGTACGTGTTCTATGTATAACACGAGTTTCTATTGGCTATACTCATGGATATCGCAAACAAAGCACGCGGTGAGTTCCTACAAGAAAAGCCGGCCTTAGAACTGAAACGTTGGTTCACAGTGGTTCAGACTGGAAGTGGACGATCGATGTTAGGCGTTTGCTCTGGCATCTATCTTTGGATATTAGCCGATCAATCTAGTATCGTTACGTAGAGCTCGATGGATTTGCTATAAGGAGCTAATAAAAGTAAGAAAAAATAACTTTTGGTTATAATTTCTAAGATACAAAAGGAGATAACAGTAGGAATTGCCTTCCAAAATTTTATTTATGACCTTTAGGGCTGATTTTCATGAAATCTTGCGTTACTTGCGATTTGGGTGAGTAGCCAATTGAAACGCGTGTTCTAAGTGTAACACGTGTTTCAATTGGTTATTTACCCAAGTCACAAGCAACGCAAACGTTCATGAAAATCAACCCTTAATCATCTTTGACTCACTCATCCCAATCAGATTTTCTATAGAAGTCACATGAAGGAGTCAATAAAAAAAACACTTTTCGTCAGAGTTTTCAAAGATATCTAGTAAGATATCAAAATAAAATCTTCTAGTCATGTTTTGGAGGCAACAAAAGGAGCTGTAATTGGAAGTTTTATTTCTATGTTTTATAACAAATGAATGCACAGTGCTTCGTCAGGTTTTCCATAGAGGTTAGATACTTGAAAAGACATTTTTGATAGAATTTTTTAAGAAACAAACACAAGGAGTTAAGAAATGAAAAAGCTTTTGTCGGATTTTTTAAAAATAAACAAGTGAATGAAAGAATATACTCTAGTTAATTTTCTTTAAGAAACCAGAGGAGTAAAGATTCGCTTGACAAGATAGTATTTCTAAATCGTAGCATTTTCTTAGCATTATATGCCATCACAATCATTATGGAATATAACATACCTATCATCTTGCCCTATTGTGTATCTTGACACGGTAGTATTTATGTTAGCACTACGATTTATCGTAGCATAGATGCTTCCGTGTCAAAAAGGCCTAAGAATAGACATTAGGGTAGAGGAAATGTACTCTACGGTACAAATGCCGTGTAGAGGAAAATACATGGAAAACCCTCAGTCAGGATTTTGGGCCTCTGGTATCGAACCCAGGACCTTCTGATTGTTAAACTAACGTTCTACCAACTGGGCTACTGCCGCTCGGCACTTCAGTTGTTGTTTAAAGCTGTTGAATTTAAGTGATTCACTTCGCTCTTCTTTCCTATAAAATTGCATTGCATGCATTAATTTTAATCCTACACGAATTCATTCTTCAAAAATGTCGAGTAAGAATGAATATAATCTATATATACAGGGTGTTACAAAATAACACCTATAAACCTACCTTACGAGATTTCTGACATGATAAATATATATATATAGACCATTGAGGGTGCATGTTTTGTTTTGGTGCTATAGGCTGCCGAAACCTTGAGATAATGAACCTTAGAGCCTGATATTTCCAATACCATGAACAGCAGAACTGCGGGGCCAAGGTAGCCCCAAAGACTTCAAACCTACTCTATTCAAAAATGTATTTTACAAAATTGTGCAATGGGTGCGTAAGGGATTCTCCTAGGGGGAAAGGTAAAATCAGAAATTGTCAGATATATCCTTACAGACTTAGCAACCAACACCACAATGTAGTTTACCGGGTTGACTACCTCCAAGTGGCCAAAGTTGACATCAATTCATTAGCAATTTTAGTTTTTTTTTTGATTCGACACCACACAGGGGTGGGGATGAGTGGGTGAAAAACCTCTGGATCCCGCACCAACGGGTGGGAAATCAGCTAGTATAATTCTTTCACTAATATAAAAAAAAACTAAATTAACTTCTTTTATTGAAACAAAAGCAGCACCCTAAATAATTATGATAGCAGGAAGAGAGGGGAAATTATGACCTTGAAAGTGCATTAATTATGTGCCTATACTGTACACAAACATACATATATGTAACATTTAGTTCCTAGAATACCTGTCCTTGGTCCATTTTTTTTTAAAGAAAAATATAACAGATCCAGACCACAAAAATGCACAACAACGCAGCTTGTATTACAAATTGCTTGCCTTTTATTAAAGTGTTGAATTGAAAAATATTTAAAATTGCAAGTCACACATACAATGCAGTTTGAAAGTATCTCACGAACTACATTTAGCAGTTGAGAGAAAGCAAGGAGAGATTTAAATCTGGAATTTTGTTGGCTTTTTTTTCTTTACTTTTCAACCTTGTCAAGGTGGAGTGGAAAGGAGTGGGTCAATATTAGAAGAACACTCGTACCCAGAATACAAGTTCATACCGGATTCAGGAGCACGCAAAAGAATGTCTCTGACACAACTTTTTTTTTATGCATACTCACTTATGATATGTAGGGCTGGAAAGACAAAAGACAGAGCCTTAACCTGGTCTTTGTTAACTCATTGTCTCACGCCACTGACTATTACAACGATGCTTTACGCAGATGAAAATGCAGAATTTTCACAATAATGCTTTTGTACAACATTTTATTGCAGAGGTGGAGTTGAGATTGGTTTGAGGAAGACAGGGTCCGCCGCCCCGTAACCAGTGGAAATGAAAGTCTTATGATGATGAATACGTTGCATGTCTTTGATTATGTGATTTCATTGGTGAACACCAATGACCTCTATCTAAAAGCAATACTGGACTGACTGCTGCCATTGAAAATTCCATGAATATATGAAGTCAGGGAGCGGAGAGGACATTTAATCTCTTTTGTCCACTTCAAGCCTAAGCCAATGCGGACCAAATTTTTGGTTCTAACTCAGTTTTTTTATGTTTGATATCGCTGTGTGGCCCGTTTTGCATTTATGTCTTAATTCTTGCATAAAAAGTAAATATTATTTGCAGTATTTTTTATTATATGCAGAGTACGGTATACTATTATACGAATAACTCAGAAATTAAGAATTATATTTAAAATGGGGTCGTACAGCAATAAGAAGCATATACAACTTAGTTAGAACTAAAAATTTGCTCCATATTGGATTGCTCTGGCGTCTATCTCTCGACACTAAGCAGTCACTCCAGTAACGTTACGTAGAGCTCGATGGTGAACACCAGGCTCGACCTGAGCCTAAGTTGTTTAAAGGCCTTAAAAATCAAATTCAAAATCCAAACGCCAGGGGTGTTAGTTGTCGCGGTTCAAACAAGTTGTTGCTTGAAAGTCTTTCGAAGTAAATGCCGCTTGGTTTTGTTTCCAGTTTCGTGTTAGAGCTGTGTTTCCCAACCTTTTTCGTCTTGGGAACCCTAGAAACATTCAACAAAACTTTGGGGAACTCCCACTGCCTGGCATATTCTAGTCTAGAAGAAAATATAAAGTAGTATTGTACAGTAGGTGAACTAAAACAACAATTCGTATGTTTTGTATACTGATTTTCAGGAAACCCCTAACACTGTGTTGAGGAACCCTAGAGTTCCGTGGAACCCTGGTTGGGAATCACTGTGTTAGAGACACTAGAGGTGACGTGCTTGTCAATGGCTAACCAATCAACCAATCAATGGGCCGCTGATATTCGGGGACAACATAGAAAACAACTGAAAATCGACTGGGAAACGCATTTAATATTCTGTACTAAGCGACCTCATCTTTTTCATTAAACATATAAATAAATGGGAAGACCAAGACAATGTTATAGTTTTGAAAAGCATGGAAGGAAGCCAAAAATGTTTTCAACGATTCTTTTTAGTTGAAATACTTGACTATCTAGACTAACGTCGTAATTTGTTGGAAGTCAAATATCTAAGTTGGAAATGAATTATTTAGAACATATAAAACCGCTTTCCCTCGTCTTTCCGAAAGTTTTAAAACTCTTGAAAGAAGGAAAGGAGTCAATGCTTAGCAAGCAGGATATTTGGTGAAAAGAAAAAAAGTAAAGATAGAACGCACATATTCAATGGACACGCATGATTGGAGACAAAGTAAACGCAACCTTTCACCGTTACAGAAAGACTTCTTCCATGAAAATTTTAAAGATAACCAAATAAACAATACAACAAAATGTGAATGAATATAGCGATTTCAAATGCGTTAATAGCTGTACGTATATTTTATATTACACGTGACTAAATTTGCTTTCTTATTTTGTTATCCAGATACAGAAGGAAGGTAAAAACTGAGTAACTTGTCAGTTCCATAACCAGTTTCTGTACAGACTCAAAGAGTGTTCACGTGACTTTGGAAAGTGTATTCAACACCTGCCAATGTTCTCTTTCTTTGTGTCTGGTAAAATAATATATTTCCTCTGTGTTTGTTTAACAAATTCTACAAACCCTACAGAAAGTGCTATTTCTCTCAAACAATCGAAAAATGGTGTAATTTACAGTGCTTTTCACAACATATATAATAATAATAAACAGATCTCCTGCTTAACCTTTTCGTGCTAGTATTCCTAAGTCCGATACCTGATGCAGGCTCCCCCAGTCCCAGTGGCACAACAATATCGGCCGATATAATAACACCTGATTTGCCATGATCGACATTCATGTTTTTGGCTCAGTATTGGCCCGATGTTCCTATGCTGTTCGAGTCCTTATTTTACTATTCAACCAGTATTGAGAAACCAACTGGTGAGCAGTAGAGAACGGAGTCAAAACTGGCGATAGCGAATTTCTTTTGGTGATCATGTGACGCTCTCCTTGAATGCAAACAATACAGCAAGCCAACATCTTATATGGGCTCCCAAGAAAAGCAATTGTGTATACATTCGACCATTATTATTATTAATCCGATAGAGGAGGTCATTTAAAATAAGTTTAACTATACCTAAACGAACATGGATTGGCTTTTTTACCTTTTGACTATCGCTTATATTTCCTTCCCGGATACTGTTTGAGGATCGGAATATCCTAGGTCCAAACTTCAAATGCATTGGACATGTCCATTTTGCAATAAGCTTCCACAAATCAGTTCCAGAATAACATTAAAGCTGTATTCTAGCACTGGACACTGTTCTAACGGACATTTTCTTTGCTTGACTTACGAGCCGGGAATTATGTCTTTCTTTTTAATTGAAAGCTTTATTACAAACAAACAAAAAAGAAACCAGAATTGAACAGAACAGTGCAGTAGAACAGAGGAAGAAACTGCGATACTTTTTCGTATTTCCTTACACGAAAATGAAAACTTACTTTGTTATTTCTCAGATCGTGTCTGCAATTGAAGACGTGATTTGGAAAAGGGCCCAAGTCCACGAAATGATTTTGTTTTTCAGGAGACAAGAAAAACGCTGTAACAGTGGAAGTTAGCAAAATTACTTTTCTGTTGAATAAATGTCATTGTGTTCTCAACACAGCTGAAGAGAGTTTCGCATATTGTACTATATACATGTAAAATTAATTGTTGAAAAATAATTTTTTGGGCTCTTCTCCGAATCACAACTGCCGATTTGAATTCCAACTTTGCCTCTTGAGCACACCAGGACTGTTTTGGAATAAAAATGCAAAAAATCAACGAAGACTGGTATAACCTATAACGGTAGCCACTCAAAACTAACAGACAGCAGTACAAAGCATTGACCAGAACATCTCCACGCACTTCTAAGATTACAGGTAGTGTAAGTGTAATCTTAGAAAGCTGGAATTCTGTAAAATTCGATTAAAATGCGTGTTGAATTTAATGTGTCATGGCTTGGCTGACGAACTAGTGGATATCAAAACCCGACTGTAACTTAGTTAGAAGAGCATTTCCGTAGCATTCGGAAGGTCCTGGATTCGATACCAGTGGCCAGCCACTCTGAGTTTTTTTTCGTTTTTTCTCAGTCACACCAGGCAAATGCCTTGATGGTACCTTGAACTTATGCTCTGGTCGCCTCCTTCCACATATATTTCCCTACCCTATCCAGACCTGAGTCATAGATGCTTAAAGGACATAAGAAAAATTCAGTCCCAGCGTTCTACAGTGTCCATTTCGTGAATTAGTTTGCTCCTTTTGTTTGGGTTATTTAATTTATATTGTATGGATTGAACAGGCTGCTATGGTTTAGGCACATCACAAGTCTGAGACTTCGTGAGTTGTCACAAATGTGGGACTTTGGCTACTTTCCAAATCACATGCATTTTAATTATATATTTTCATGTGGAAGCAGTAGGAGTTAGTACCTTCTTTCTGGCACAGATAATTATCAGCAGCTATGTAAAGCACCACACGGAAAGAAATTAGTTTTAACTAAGTCAAGATTTTGCTAGGTTAATGACCAAAAGGGTTGCACATAACCTACTGGTTATTTATCACAACCCTTTCGAGACATGAAAGTACCAAATTCTGTAGGTAAGTGGTAACCCATTGAAAAAGGTTAACAGAAATCAGGGTAAAAACAACCCATTCGTGGGTAGCAAGTTACCTACACGTTTGGTACAAGAAGGAATAAACAAACAAGACGGTTAATTTAAACAACATGATTGACCCACTGCTCGGTTATGCTAACCGTTTAATGTGCAGGTAAATTTAACCTTCTGAGAATTAGTTATTTTTTAACCTTAATGAGGGTTAGCTGAACCGAGTCTCGTGTATACGAGATGGCGGTCATTGAACACTGAGGGGCTTCCACATGGAAGCTTTGTACCAACGCCAAAACGTTAACGTGAAACTTAGGAGGTAACCTAGCAACCCTAAATCTAGGAATGTAGTGTTATATAAATTATTATTAATATTCTGTTAATGACAAAGTGTAATATGAAACACTGAGACTCGTATAATGAATATCACAGTAGTGTAACTTGGGAAATACATGCATTATCGACCATCAACGTCAGCTGATCGGTGGAGTAGTTGGTAGCACTTCGGACTGCTACGGATGAGGTCCATGGTTCGATCCCAGCCTGGCGCATACTTTTTTTTACAAACATAGCTATAATAAGCTATATGTAGTGTAAATAATAACAGTAACTTGCTTTCAAACGATTTTACAATTTTTTTTTTTTTTTTAACATTTTTTTTGGGGGGGGTTAAAGTAACTGAGTACAGTTGTTTATCATAACCCTTCAAGATAACCTACGTGGAGGGTTACACCAACCCACTGGATCTAACCTTTTTAGCTGGGTTGCTGTAACCTTGTACTTATTAGGCTCTATATTTACCAACTCACTCTGTTGCATTAACCCATTTTGGGGTTGCTAGTAACCTTTTATTTCTTTCCGTGCAGAATCAGCAACAACAACAACAAAAAATCAGAATAGCTAAAGTGTGCACTTGGGCCCTTTTCCGAATCAGGTCTTCAATTTGAAGACCCAAAATACACTAGCAAGTAATGCAAGACAACTTACGGAAAGTGTTATCTCAAAAAGTACTTTTTTTTAGACTTGTCTGACTGATCTTTGGATGAAATTCAATTAAAGTAAACGTGATTTCAATAAAGAAGCCTTCCATTTACAATCGTTTCCAACTGATGGAAAGTTAATTATAATTGTTGAATCTGTGTTTTCAGCATAGCAATGACACTCGAGATGTTAGGCGAGACAAAAGCTTAGCAACGAATAACGTTGCAGATTATACGCCGAAGTAAACAGTATAACCAGGGCCGGATTAAGACCATTGGGGGCCCTGGAGCTGGAAAATACATGGGGCCCCACTCGCTTCAGTATGAGTCATCGGCTCATAGTACAGGCACAACAGAGTAGGCTTTCTTGTAAGGAAACAAATTTAAAAAGTAAATTTAAAGTACTTTTAATTGAATTTTTTATTAGTATATTAAAATTACGGATAAATTAGAGGGCTCATCATGAAAAAATGTTACGTTATCTTTATGATGGGGGCAATTTCTCAACATTTTCAAAAAGGTCTCTAAATAATATAGGAGTGGGTCATGTGATTTTTTCAAAACTTTTATGGTGAAATGTTTTTTTAGTAATTTTTAAAATGTCTTTGGGACTCCCTTCGTCGCTGGGTCGTAACTAATTGATTTCCAGGAGGAATCTCGGCACGCGTCCCTTTTAATTTAAGGGAGAAGGTACCATCGTGGTCAAGCATAGCATACAGTCCCATTTTATTGTGGTCTATAATGGCAAAAGGTGACTCTTAAAATGACAACATCGGTCATGTAACACATCCTGTCAATGGTCTTTAGGTTCTATTTACCAAAGCATGTATCATTTACTGCTTTCTTTGAAAACTTTGCAGGAAATTGAGTTAGCAACTCTCAAATATGAAAAATGAAACTTGGTAGGGAAGGTAATATTTTACACTATTTAACGTTATGAGCGCTCCACCTGCCATCATTAGTATAAAATAACTCCTGGAAATATCACTGTGATCAATTTAAACGTGCTATCTCATGATTGTTATCAAATAGCACTCAACACCTGTGATGAATACGTTAATGCCGCAAATTTCAGTGCAGCATTGGGCGTTGGGAAGGGGAAGCACGTGGGTTCGAACCCTGTGTCTGAGTGGAAGTCAGTGGGTAGAGCTTTAGTTATGGTACCAACTCAACATTCGACTCGTGAAATTGATAGAAACTTTGGACATTTTCAGTCATTATCCTTGGCATCGGGATTCAAATCCACGTGGTTCCCCTTCCCAACGCGCAATGCTGCACTGAAATTTGAAGCATTAATGTATTCATCACAGGGGTTGAGTGCTATTGGATAACAATCATGAGATAGCACGTTTAAATTTACCATAGTGATATTTCCAGGAGTTCTTTTATACTAATGATTGTAGTTGGAACGCTCATAACATTAGTGTAAAATATTACCTTCCCTACCAAGTTTCAATTTTAATATCTATATTTGAGAGTTGCTAACTCAATTTCCTGCAAGGTTTTAAAAGAAAGTAGTAAATGATCACATGCTTTGGTAAATAGAACCTAAGACCATTGACATGATGTGCTACATAACCGATGTTGTCATTTTAAGAAAGTCATTTTTTTGCCATTATAGACCACAACAACATGGGACTGCATGCAATGCTTGACCACGATGGCAACTTCTCCCTTAAAATAAAAGGGACGTGTGTCGAGATTCCTCCTGGAAATTAACACGTCAACTTCATCAATAACAATAATCTAACATTTAAATTATCTTCAGTGCAACTTTTTATATAAAAGTGACTGGAAAATACATAACTTCAAACACATATGTATGAAGTGTTGCATATCCTTCAGGCGTTCAGAACAAAATTTCGAAAAGTGTAAGTCCTGTAATTTGTGTTGCACAAAAACTCGAAAACGAAGTACTACAGGAGTGTTCATTTCAACACATCAATCAATGCATTGTGTAAGTTTCATGCCGATTTTCGTGTCCCCGCGGAGACAGTTGCCTTGTAAGTCGAAATTTGGGAGGTACTTAGTATTGCTCATTCCTAGCTCTATTTCTAAAATACCTGTTAAACAGGCTGAATAACTTCTATTTTATTTATCCTGATAAAATTGTGCACTAGTTTTTTTCTTTGTCATCTTCTCTTCTTTGCTTTCTACTGGCTGCTTGTTTCTTGAATTCTTTTAAAAGGTCTTCTTCTTCTTCTTCTCCCTGTGTGATTTGAAGGTCGTGCAGAGATCTTTAGTTCACCTTTCCAAGGTCGTAGCTTTATGGTCCTTCTCTTTCATTCTCTTCGTTTTTTCTTCATCTTTCTCAGATTCTTTCTATGTCTTCTTTCCATCTCTCTCTCTCTCTTCTTTTCCATCTTGTCTCTGCACGCACACAGCAGATGCAAAATGAATATTATTTTCAGACGTATCATTCACTCACTGTGACAACTCAACAAAATTGATTGCATACGATAGCTAAGGTTAGTGTAATGTATTTTTTTTTTCGTCTGTTCCAAATTCCATTCTCTAGCTTATTTTTATCTGTTTTATTTTTCACATAGAGCTTAAATTCTGTATGTCAGAATGTATACCTACACTCCTTTTGAAAGGATGCTGCAAACTTGGTATGTTTATTTCTTTGACCAAGAAAAGGTCGGGGTTTCCGCCAGAATTTTCAATTTGGGGGTTACAAAGTACAAAGTAAGTGAAATTTTGCACAATTTCTATCGATTTTTACTGCAAAAAGTTTTAAGTTGGAGGAGTGTCAAGAACTTTGGGGATGACTCCCAATTTTCTAAAAAGATAATTATTCAAAATGCGTTGCATCTAACTTAGCATTAGTGTTCGATTTACCAGGGGGAATGCCAGAGGATTTCATCCCTGGTTGCTGATCCCGAATATCATCCCAACCAGGGTTGTATTTTTTACCCAAACATGTAGTACGGTAGGTTGAGACTTACCAGCAGCTACTAGTTGTAGTATCCCCCCCTTCGTAATTTATAACAAATCGAACACTGCTTAGCATAAACATTATTTGAAGCAAGAACAACACTGTGAGTGTCCCACCCTAAGTATTCCGTTGTCAGTGTTGCCAACTAGAAAATGCATCTCATGAATCATAAAGTGTAGAAACGTGCTGAGATGTCTTTCGAAAGGTCTTGGCTAAGCTAACTCAGAGCCGCCCGAACAGTTTTGATTGGTGCAGTGGGTGGATCAGTGTTACCAACCAACTGTTTATAAATTAAATTTTTCAAATTGCTTCCATCCGTTAGACATATCTGTACCAACATTGGTGTAAACGTTATTGGATACAATAGAAACGTTTTGTGGGTGTCACAGTCCCGATGCACCCTAGTTGTCAGGATTGCCAATCTATTTTCTAATTTCTATACAATTCATTTTTTAAATTATTTCCGTTACATCACTAACACCCAACTTGGTATAAATATTATTCGACACAATATAAAAATAGCGTAGGAGTTTGTGTCCCCAAGCACTCTGTTGTCAGTGTAGCCAATCAGTGTTTAAAAATATATCTTACGAACCACAAGGTATAGAGACGTTGTTGTAAAGTCGTTGGAGAAGTTTTAGCTTGATTAGCTTAAAGGCAGCGGAAGCGTTATGATCACGTGCAACAATTGTCAGTGTTGCCAACTATTTAAAAGATCAATATTATTTTTTTCAACTTGCTTCCATATTATTTGACTTCTTCCCTCTAAACTTGGCATAAACATTTCGATAAAATAGAAAAGTACTGAGTGAGGGTTTTCCCGTCTCTAAGTAGTCCAGTTAGCAGTGCAGCCAACTTTAATTATAAAAATAAACGAATGTGTGCCTGAGCTGTTATCAAGGGATCGAAGTCTTGACAGTTGTTGGTAGAATCGCAGTGTAAACTTATTTTAACACCCCAGGAACCATCTGCATGATCTTAAACAGGATAGCCTATTCTTTATGCAACCAAGACAACATCGATGTTGTTTTGGTGGCCTATAAAGGAGGATATAATTGTTTTATTTGATGCCGTACCGGCAAGGGGAGTTTACGAGGTAGTTTAATATAAAGTGATGGCGACCTTTCAAATGGCCATACGACCGCAACGAAACAGGACAGAAACACGAAGTTAGCCGAAGTATGCATCAAATGAAAGATAAACTGTCAGGTTTTACTTATACATTCATCTAAGCGATACAGACATCTTAGCAGTGTTTCACTAAGCTCTTTCTCTCCACCACCTCCATCCCCACTCCACCCTTACAAACGGATACTACAAGGTTTCTGAATCTTTGAAAATTTATTTGTCATTTGGCACATATTTTATTGTGATGCTGTGACCGGTTGACCCCAACAAGACTTTGGAAAAGATTGATGATTAGTGCTTCAGTAATAAAACAGAAAGCCTACAATTTAAGCAAGAGAATCAAATGTATTAGTGTATGCAGATGATATGTTCTTCTTACAGAAAATCAAAATACAATTAACAAAGATAAGTTCCAGCATCTAACAATAAAGTTTAAAACATGCAGAATGCATAAAGGAAATGAAGACGAAATTAATTGGAATATAAGAAACTATAACTATATTATATAACATCCTCCATCAAGGTCTGATTATTTAGTCAATTTGATTTAATTTTAATCCATATTCATTGACCGAAATTTATTTCTTAAATTTTCATAAATGCGTCACTAGACACAAACTGTACAGTGTTAATAAGTTTCGGGACGTTTCTTGATATCGTCGATCTTATCAGAAAGTGTCGTGTCTCAAAATTTGGCTCTTTGAAGTTAGGACCGTCAGAATATGGCATTTTGTGTATATTTTCTTGTCTCAAATCGGCGTATCTCAATGATAACCCATTCAAAAGTTATTAACAAAAATAGGTTACAAGAACATTAACAAGTATATGGAGGTACTTTTCTTTAAATTGCTCTCCTGAAAAGTTTGAATAAATAAGACACGACACTTTGTGACGAGGCCGACGACATATCCAGTAAATGTTTCATATTTAAGAGTGTTTCATAGTAATTCTATAGAGAAACACACAGAGATTTCTTTTGCGGTACTGGAAGTTTTAACTTTTCAATTCCAATGTGATTTTCACACATGCGCAGAAAGATAATCCTGTTTCTTATCGCAACCAAATATGTAATTCTGATCAAGTGTTTGATGCCGCCATTTTAATAATGTATTTTAGCAGAAACGGGATTTATATTCAGTGATTGGGGATTGCGATTTCTGATTAACTAATAGAAAAAGTAATTAAAACATGGCGTTAAGTCGTGGAACTAACTTCGAGTATGTTCTCGGGCAACATATTTTTGATCGTCGATACCATTTAAAGAAATGAATCCCATGAGTTATCTTCGAGTCTTTAAAGATTTGGATTAAATAGTGGTCTCCAGCAAGGTTACATATTGAGTCCATTTGTGTTTGAGGCGCAGAAGCAAATTGCCGCGTCACAAGGTAAAACACTATTTCATGATCACATTACTACGAAGTACTTTCAGTTCAGAGAATATTATTATTTCACAACAAAAACCACGTCATGTGCCAATCGAAAAAAAAAACCTTTTGTCTTCCTTAAAAGACTATAGAGATATCAACAAATTCACTTTATATGTTTACAAGGCATAAGAATTACTTTCCTTCGTTTTATGTGTGTGTATAAAATCGTTCAACGTAGCTACCTTATGTATGCAGCAAGAATATTGGACTATCAACCAACACAGAATACAACTTTACACATTAATTTGTACTTTTATTGCCTGCAAATGATGTAAAAATAAAAATCACACACACACGTGTGCAAAAAACACGTGATCTAGGTGTAATGAATTTTATGAGAAGCAAAATAAAACCTAGGAATGACCTTGACGGTCTGTGATGTAACAGAAGGGAGTGGAAATCTCTTTTTTTTTTCTTAACTAAACAGTTTTTGTATTGGTTGTAAACACGAAACTCTTTAACACTTGGTGTCACCCCCTAAAAGAAAATGAAGGAAGAAAAGGTGCGCCATAAAGTAATATCATGTTTTTTTAGTGGGTGAGACCACCGTAGAAGGTTGATTGGTATTCTCCCGTAGCAATACAATGACGGTGACTTCAGTTTTCTCAGAATGAAGCGAAAACAAAAAGAGAAATTAGGTTCCAGCATCAAAAAACACAATAGTTATTAATACTCATTATTTTTAAGATGTCCCACTGGCGAAGAAGTTAAAGATATGACGCATCGGAAGAAAATAGTATTCATAGGTGTGTTCCGCGACTTACATTCTTCTATACCACACATTCATCGAAGTACAGCAATGTTAAAAGTACAGTTGTTGTATACTTTAAGTCTATCTTTTGCAAATCTCAGATGAGTGCGAGTTGCGACATGTACAACCACGTAAAACTGGAGAAATGGTTCAGGCCTGGTATAAATGGGTCAGGCTGAAGGCCTAGATGACTCATGAAAATAATTAGATGTAAAATGACATGGAGCTCGTTTGGAAGGCTCAACTGTATTTTGAAAACCAAGCTACCAATGTGTCTATGTCTTACCTTGCGGTGTTGTGCGGCTGTGATATGCGGACATTGAATGTGAAAACGACTCAAAGATTAAGAGTCACATCATGGATATATGCATGTTAGGAATAACTAGGAGGGACAAAAACATATAAATGAATGGATTCGTTCTCAAACAAAGGTAGATGTGATCAAAACAGCGATGCAGTGCAGGGTCCGTCAGATATCTAGACGAATGGATGGAAGATGCATGATAAATTTTCTACATTTGGATTCTCAGAAAAATGATGAGATGAGAATATTCATTCAAGTTTTCTTCAGAAACTGCATGGATGAGGACGTTAACCTGTATTTATGAGAAAACTATGAGGGAGACCTTCATCCAATAGACTGAATATTAGTGTTGCCGACGGGATGAGATTTAGGCTGTCTCGACTCGAAAATATTTTGTCCAACTCATCTCGTTTTGTATGGCCATTTTCTCTGTCTCGTGGCAACACTACTGAATATAAAATGATGACTTCTTTTACACTTCCTTTGCACATAAACTGATATATAATATGTATAAAAATGTACAAGAAGTGTATCTTTACAGTATGCGCTGTGTTCTTAAGCCATTGGAGTGTAGTTACTGGTTAGTTACTTTGACAAACAGAAATGGGAAGAAATCGGACCTCGATTTTAGCGACAACAACGTTAAAATTCGGAGCAGTACGCTCTCACTTAGAATTAAGAAAGAAGTTTCAACTCTCCTCATTTCCTGTGTCTTACAAAGACAAATAAAAAAGCACTTTTTTGTTTTATCTAGAAAAGCGTTTCTTCAGGTTCTATTGGTACACAATCCTTTAAAAAAAAAGTGGAATAACAAAGGGTTTTTCCCACTATAATTACGTATATCAGTTGATCGGTTCTAATACAGATAACAATCTTGATATGCTTCAAAATTCACAGCGGGTAGTTAAAAGTAAAGAAATTACATCTATTCTCAACGCTTTTATCAAATTAAAGGAAAAAGTAAGTTTAAAAAATGATGAATTTTCTTTCCGTCAGTTTCACACACAGAGAGGGAGCCACCACACCTCAGCGAAAATGCGTTTATCTTTTTTTTCTTGTGAGAATGATTCTTTCCAAGAAGAAGAAGAAGAAGAAGAAATGAATCTTGTGTAAATGCTGATGTTGATGATGATGATGATGAGTTTCAGACTGAGATTGAGAGAGAAAGCGGGCGTTTAGATTTCCTGCTAATTGATGAAAAAAAAGAAGGAAAAAAAAATACGAGAAAGATTCTTTATTTTTAATTTTTTTCATTCTTCTGTGATGTTTCCATTCTTCCGACAGAAGTAAAACTGTGTTTTATTTACGATAAGGAAGCGTTAACTGCGGGAAAAACAAATCCAAATATACACACCTACACGGATTAACGCAGGTAGACCCCATTAAACGCACTTTCTAATTTCTATCTTCGCTTGATAATAAAATTGGCAACATTGCTATCCATATTCACCGTGAATCATTCAGGAAAAAAAATGTTTATGGAGAGACGATATAATCAGGAAGTTCCTGACAGCAAAAACGGTTCAAATATTGAGACAGAACTTTAAAGCATTTCCACACCCTTAATCAGAGGCAGTGGCGTATTTATCGATGAGCTTAGCTGAATTTCCTTCTCTGGAAGAGAGTATAGGATAAGGGCACTGGTTGACGCACATACACGAAATGGTCGGCCATTTTCACCTAAATATCATTTAAAATAAGACCTATGTCATTAAAAAAAATGTGTATGAAAATTCTCTCTAGTTTGTGGACAGCTTTAACTTGATATTTAAGTTTTACAAACTATCGAAAGTGACATTATCTACAGGGGAAAAAACTAATAAGTATCTGGTTCTGCTGGTTAGCTTAGAAGATGCCGGAAATGCTATCTGAGGATTAAGAAAAGCACCCTAAATTTAGGGTGAAAGTCTGTCGTTTTTTTAATAACTTTAAGACATTTTTTTCTATCTTTTCAAATGTTCTGTTTTGATTTGATATTTATTTATTATCATAAACAATACAAATAGTAATATCCATTAAATATATTATTCTGTCCGACTTTAGATATATATAAATTTATGCGCGTTCCTATTTTTGGCCAGGATATCGGATAAGAAGTGCTTCTTACCTGTTTTGTTGTGATTTTAAATGTACTGTATGTTTCTATGTCCCATGTGTGTGAGTAGCAACGCTTTGCAATAAAAGGGTTCCCGGGTTCAATTCCCACATTAAACTGTAGGTCCCGTGCTTAGGACGTCATGTTCATGGAAAGCAATGGTAAATCACCATCTGTTCACCCTGGCCTGGGACTTTCGGGTTACTGAGGACCTGCTTTCGGGCAGAACACCCTTCATTATCATAACTGTTCCTAATGATATAACAATATTTTTAACAGCATATTATGGACATGAATGTATGTTAATTTTAAATACTGTACATATATATCATATATAATAATTAGCCTTTTTATCACGAATATAGGGGAAGAACCCCGAATATGAGACCCCTTTAGTAAGAATGCTAATTACTAGTTAATTAAAGCATCAACAAATTCTGCTTTTACTTTAATATATTCTGTGTAGTGTCTAATTTATGATACAAACTATTGGATGACATGAAAATGTAATAATAAAAATTATATTGCAAATTGGGAACAAAATTGCTACTGTTCTATTTTTATGAGGGGTGACTTTTTGTGGAATGTTGAAACAGTTGTTTTAGAAATTTACCATTCAACAGTCTCTTTAAACCAAATCCTATTATGGCACAAAAATATAAAACGCCAAATTTTCAATTAACCTCATTTTCTTTAATTTTATATTTTGCCTCAAAGTGATCTTCCCACAAATATCGCCCGACATTGTTCGTATTTTGTTACATAGAACAGAAAGAAAAGATAAATAACGTTTTAATGTTCAACGTAACTGTTACAACAGGGAAAACAACAATCAAAATCAACGTCAAACATTAAACAGAGACTACTTTGTGAATAAAGAAATCTCGATACAAATAAGCTCCTAATATGAGACCCAATATTATTATACGGCTTGCATTATGGGACCGGTCTCATATTCTGAACCCCTTAAAAGTCTCATAATAAGACCTTTGATGGATAAACAAATGACTAACAATATCTCAGATATAAGGGGAAGAAAACTGGTAACTCATTGCATACTCACTGCTACGAAATAAAGTACAGATAGAATGAATATCAGCTTATCTTCTCCATTTTTAGCGCCTAACTCGTGCACGGGGAAAAAAGATTTTGGACAACAATTTCTTTTTCACACACGCTGCACCAACAACTCTCCACACAAAGATCTCATGTGACGTCCAGTGCTGTGGCGGGCTTTTTCCTTCTGCTTTAGTTTGTTTCCGCTAGGTTGCAGCTCTTGCTTCAGAAGATAGATAGGGGTCTCAATTTAGGTTGCCATCCTCATATTCGGGGTTCTTACCCTAACCAATTTATTTCTATTAGGCCTAAATTAAAATTATCCTGTATTTCTGATTGTAAAGGTACTTATTTTAATGAATATTTCTCTTCGTTTTAATACATGTCCGACAACTGGTACACACCTGGCTGACCACTGGTTCTGAGTGTCCGACAACTGGTGGAAATGGTCTATTTTCCTAAACAAAACAATCTTAATAGAAAATATGTGTAAAATTTTGAGTTAAAAATATTTTATTATAGTTGAGAAACGTGTAAAGAATAAAAGTAGAGTGTAAGTGTTAAGCCAAGAAAGAAATCTGGAAACAAAATAAGTTATTTTTTGGCTGACCACTGGTTCGTTCACCCTATACCTTCTTTCCTTTCTCGATAATTATCAAAATATTTTCTGCTGTTGATTTTCCGACATCTATTCGTTTCTTTCTTCGGAATTTTTTCCCTTTCTGATTTAAAAAAATTTTTTTTTAAGAATATATAAATATATATATATATATATATATATGTGTGTGTGTGTGTGTGTGTGTGTGTGTGTGT